>VYZV01021998.1:13720-24833 GCA_013401275.1 Pandion haliaetus | reverse complement strand
GAAAGGGGGCGGGGCTTCTTCCCACCCTACCCCACGCCAGGGGGGGCGCCGCAGCCCCAGGCGGTGCCCCCCACCCCCACCCCGAGCCGTGAATACAACGATTAATTGGTTATGGGGTTATTGCTAATTAATTATGGTATTAAGGTTATAAGGGGGGGTGTGTGCAATGCGGCACCCCAACGTCACCCCCATGGTGACATCACCCCCTAAATTCCCCCACACACACACCCCGCCCCATCACTCCTGTGGCGGTAGAGGGGAGCATCCCCTCCAGACCCCCCCATGCCGTGTCTTTGGATAAGCACATTTAATCCTCAAAACCAAATTACCCAAAAAAGGCCATTGTTTGACCCTCCGGCTCAAGGTCCCCATTTTAGGGGGGGGTGGCGGGGGAATCCTCCCTGGCTTGGCTGAGGTTATCCTGGTCCTCAATCCAACCAGGGTCAGACCTCAGAGCAGGAGCAGAGATTAGACGCCTGCGGCAGAGGAGGAGAAGGAGGGGGGGGGGGGGGGGCAGAATTAATCCCTTCTCGCCCTCATCTCCCCCCATAAATCCAGCCTGGCTGCTGGGATTGCAGGATTTGGCCTCGGGGAGCAAGGAGGCTTTTGGGGGAGCAACCTGGCCAGATCCCACCAGGATCTCACCGTTTCCCTGCTGGTAATCTCACCTCCTGGTCCATCTGATGCTTCCCTCTCGGCTCCTGGCTGAGGCTTTTTGGGGCAAGTCACCCTATTTTGGGGCGACTCACCCTAATTTGGTACAATTCACCCTGTTCTGAGCACTGGGAGCAAAGAGGGGGGGGCAGTGTGTGAACTCCTCCTCATCCTCTCTCCGCCATCTCAGGGCTCCACCGCATCTGAAGGTGACGCCAAGCTCCAGCTGGGCAGCTGTCCTCACGTTTTTGAACATTTCTGGCATCTCCGTGGGGAAGGAAACCAGCTCCAGCGGCACTCACCCCCTCCTTAAAATAAATAAATTAAACATCTCTCGCACTAATGACACCTGGAATGAAGCCCCAGTGGAAATATCCCAGGAGAAGACTTCTGCGCCCCCCGCCCCCCCCAAAATTCCCCCTCCTCGAGGAGGAGAAAGACATTTGCCGAAGCCCGTATGTGTTTGCTTGATTTTATTAGGACCGACACATTCATCGTATGTCNCCAACCCCCCCTTCCCCATTCTCACAGCTTTGATTGTATCCATAAGCATGGTTCGACAAAAAACAAAAAAAAAATGTTTCCCAGCTGCCAGGTTATTCTCACAAAGAGGCTAACTAGAACGCAAAAGAACCAAAACAAAACAAAAAGAAAAAAAAAAAACCAAAACAAACCAAAAAACAAAATAAAAAGAAAAATAAAAAGGCCAGGAATTATTTTAATGTTAAAAAATAAAATAAAATAAAAGCAGATATGGCAACGCTACTAGTAAAGTGGAATACATCACAGAAACCAAAGTCTTTTTGCAGGCAACACTGTTTGGAGAGAGGAGAACACTTGATGAGTGAAAAAAGTGAAGTTCTAAATTATATACAATAGTATCTAAGGGTGGCTTTGAAAAACAGTCTCCTTTAACGTGATTCAACGTTTAACTTGCTGTTATCTATTGCTTATTTATTCAGATCCGTAATAACACTTAAGAGAGAGACGGATGCATAAAAATGAGACACCGTGGAATAAAGAAAAACCAAAAAAAAAAAAACCAGCTTCTCGTATGAAAACGCCACGTGTACGTGCTTGTCCGATGTGGAATGTACCTACAGTCATTTCACGGGCCGGGGGCTTCTCCTCGCCGTGCCGCTCCGATAGGAAAACTGGCCGGTCCGTCCGGCAAGAGAGTCGGCACACGCTCGCTTGCTGGGGATGAGCTCGTGGAAAGCGCCCCGTGAGCCTCTTATCACCCCGAAACTCGTTTCCAGGCGGAAAAGTCCGACTTGCCGAGCTGTGAACGGACAGGATCCGAAAGCGTCTGGTAGCGAGATGGAAAAAAGGGGCGGAAAGCCCTAATCCTTATGAAGGACGAGACTCAGTTGTTAAATTTTAAGGGGTATCCGATGGCTTTTTCCAGGCACTCTACCAGAGAGCCGGCAGAAAGAAAATCCCTCTCCACTTCCACAAATTTGATGTAGATGGATTTGGGTGACACACCAGGCTCTACGACGCAGTTCTGAGATAAAAAGGCGTTGATCCCGACCCAATCTTTGCTGAAGGTTTTGGTGTTTGCCTGAAAGTGTAAAAACAGGCACTGCTGGAGAGTCCGGACCTCGGCGATGCCGAGGTAACAGTAGATAATCCGGGCGGATTCCATATCCACCCGGAGCGAGGCTTGCGGCGAAGGGACCTCCAGCTCCCCTTGAGTCTCATTGCCGGGATCGGGCCCCCTGTGCTCGGCGAGAGGGGAGGGGGGTTTCTCGTGGCACTCTTCGTAACCGATGGCATACAAGCCAGGGCTTTTGGGGATCCCTCCCGGTAATAAATACTGAACGACGTTTCCTCCGGTGGGTTTGGAGTGAGCGATGGGTATCCAGTCGATCTCCATGTGCAGCTCGAGACATCTAGCTTCGCTGATGGTGATCTCCAGGAATTTGTAATAAACGTTTTTCCAGTTCATTTTCTGCACTCTGGTCATGATAACCCGACCCTCCGGTTTTTCCGAGTTGAAATATTCCCGGAGCCGCTTGCCGAGGGGTACCTGCGAGCTGATCTCTGCGTAGTGGTAACGAATATCCTCCTTCCAGCGGGTGTTGTAACCGATGCCAAAAATGGCCAGTTTGTTAGAAAGATGTAGCCTGGAGAAGTCCGTCCAGCTCTGAAACAGCTCCCACTTCAACTGGACCGACTCCAAGATTTGCATAATATTCTGCATGACGTCGCGCTTCCTGGAAATTAAAAAACACGGAGAGAAGGATAATGGCATCAGTAAACCGGAGCTGCAAAACCATCCCGGCTAACGTACCGACCTTCGTGAAATCTTAATCCCTTTCAGCTTTCTCGGCTGCGTTTTAGGTGGTGGGTATTTTATCATTATATACATCCTACTTAGCTAGGTGAGTTTATGGATTATAACACCACATTGATGTTTTTTTAATTAATCTCAGCAAAACCAAAGAAAAACCCAACACTAAACCCTTTCCAATATCTCCAGCAAACTACCATCTCTGCTGGAAATGAGATTTCATGCAAAAAGTTCTGCAGGAGATAACCCCGTAAAGAAAACAAGAGCTGATAAATCCCCAAGTTCAGCTTCCAAGAAAGATTTCTGCTCTTACCATCCCCAAAAACCCACTCGGTGGAAACTTCCTGCTCCTACCTGTGCCACTTCAAAGCAATTACAAGCAAACATGTGTCTGGTGCCGCTAAACAAATGCAAACCCCGCTCCTGGGTTATTCTTTACAGCCGTGCGTTCCCATTGGCACGCGGTCCGTCACAGGCGACCGGAGCTGCATCCCTAATTTGCAACCGCCACTCAAAACGCTTCTGCCTTGCCATTACTCCAAAATTCACGCGAGCACATGGGGCTGTAATTGTAAAACCCACAAAGCAAGCGCCAAGCCGCTCTGAAAGGCTCCATCCCATCTCTGGATCAGGAACAGGGCTCAAGGTACAGACCCCACGGAGCAGACAATGCCGGTGAAGATGACCTGCGCCCGGACACAAGTGACGCGATAGCCCGCTGCGGGATGGAGAGCAGAAATCCTTCTGGATAGCCAACAAAGAAATCCCCACGTTTCCAAAGATTTCTTTTCACTCCCAGTAACGGCACCGGTACCAAAGCGAGTTTCCACAGAGGGATTTACACTTTGCTGAGTGATCGGGAGAGAGCGCATTCACGTGCCCCTGAAGCAAGCTGGAACAGCTTCCTCCAGGATGAATGAGACTCATAGGGCATAATTAGCTAGTAGGGAGAACTACTAATTTTAGGAGTTATTGTCCTATAATCAAAGCTGTAGGAAGATAATGCGACTCGTTTGGTAATGGAGAAATCTCTCTTGGTCCAACAAATGGGATTTAAAAGCTTGCTCCACGCGACTCTCCTCCCTTTTATCTGTTGCGCTGCATCTGTAAAGCTGAACTGCAGTGGCACGGGGGTCACCACATCCCCACGAGGGTCCTGCCTCCTCCCACGTCCCGCCAGCACATTCAGCATCTTTAGTCCCCGTGCCAGGCGACACGTTTTCTTCTGCAGGGCACACGCAGACTTCCCTCCTCTTGCATGTTCATGAAGATCGCTCGAACTCCCTAAAAAAATCAGCCTTTCCCAACAGCTCCCCGACAGAGTTAAGCACGAGGCTGGCTGGGACATGATGGTCTTTAAGCAAGAGCAGATATGCCACTGCGCAAATGGCACAAGGATACACGTGGGGTTGAGATGCTGGCAGCTGCATTTCTACCCAATAAATCCCTAAGCTCCCCCGGATCGGGTCTGAGCCATCCAGGCCGAGGTCGCTCACGCCTCACGGCGACAGCAGGGACCGCATCCATCGGCATGCTGCCTATCTTAATGATCTAGCAGCAGCAACCGCATCGGGAGGTTCCCGGATAGGCCTTAAAAAGGCATTTTGGCAAGCACATCGCCGCCGCGCTCAGAGCGTAACTGAGTTTCGAGAGCACCGAGGAGGGGACCTGCTTGGCAAGCGGAGCTGTGTTTGAGCCAGGGGTTTTGAAAAATGCCTGTTGCATCATCAACCAACTCCCGTTTCTTATTTTAAGTTACTTCTGAGGAGTCATTTCCACTTCCCGCTGTCTAGCAGCAAAAAAGAAGGCAAGGAGAGAAACACCGTACAAGAAAAATTTGTATTTACCCCCAATCCATTTATATTTACAAACAAACACTGAACCGTTTCAAAGCTTCTCTACAGCTTCCCCGACACTCCTTCAGATGCTGAGCAGCACAGCATCGCTACGCTTGGAAAACATCTTTTTTAGACTTTTGGAAGTGGAAATTCACCTTCTGGGGACCAGACAGACAAGGGGACATAGTAAGCGCCGGCTCAGCACAGGGCTGTTTGGTAGCAGAGAGCCTGTGTTTCACCACTGTTATACACTCATTCGACTCAAGACAGACAGCTGAACTCGATTTAAAGAAAGCAGTCCCATCCAAACCCAGAGACAGGAGAAAGCAGCGTGGGTAGATTTTCATTCAACAGTGAAGGAACAGAGCTAAGAACAAAAAAAGCCCCCACCTTTAATAATTATACTATAAATACTCTCACTAAGTTTAGTTCGGCACAAAATAGAGCTGAAGCTCTGGTGAAAAAAGGAAAAAAAAAAAAATTAGTCACTCAAACTGCTCCTGCTGAGAAGAGGAATAATTTCACTAGAGATGATCTCTGGTAGCACCTTGTGGATGGGTGAGGAGAAGGGCCTTCCACAGAAGGAATCCATCACTTTGAACACAGAGGAAGCAACAGGGAAAAAGAAATTTCAAAAAGCTTTGCTTTTTGGTTTTAGCATCTCCTCTTACACCAGGACTTGGCGGCTCGGCAGCCGCCCAGCTGCACTTCACTTTCCCAGGCTCTAACCAGCACCTCCACAACTTGGCCAAGCAGAGGTATTATAAGCAGTAAGAGTCAAATCATTACTATCATTTATTTTTCAATGGAAAAAAATCCGAGCTAGCAGAGGGCGTACCCTGTGTCAGCACAATCTCATTTTTCATCTGCAGAAGGTGCCCTAGAGCTGGATTTTACCCTACTGTCAAACCACAACCTCCGTGCTGGAGACTGGCCATCTGCATTTCTTTCTCCTAGGAATCTTTTGCAATTCAAATGAGGAAAGACGGGAGACAAGACTGGTGCAAATTTGTTCTAAGGCGCTGTTTCCAAACAAAAGCGGACTTCAAAGAGCCTGAAACAGCTGGTTTCAGTGAAGGACCCAGCTCCCCAAGCTTTTTCTAGTTCATCTTCACAAAGCCCACAATGAATAAAACCGCTCCTCAAATAAATTGAAAATAGCAGAACAGAGTCTTAAGTAGCGTTTCACTTTTCAAAATAGTTTATTTGGAGGCAGCAGCGTGCCAAGGGGATGCAACAGCACACTGACACGGGGGAAGAGTCCAGCTGACGGAGCATGGGACCCAGACACAGCTTCGCTATTGCTCTTCGCTTCCTACGCTGCCGAACATAAGGCAACCCAGGAAATATGGAAAGTCCTTATGTGTCTTCAGAGGCCAGTTATTTACTACCTGAAGTTAAGAAGGGCAGCGCTGTCCGTGTTAACGAGCTGTGCAGCTTGCTTGGAGATGGAATGCATTAGGTTTGTTGGTGCTTGATCAGGTCCTGGCACTGGCTGAGCTGGCAGGAGCAGCTGAACCCCTCACAGGCAGCAGGAGTAAAGCGAGCTCCCTCTGTTTCTGCACGTTTGTGGTCAGCTGATAGCTACAGCAGCCTCACACATGTGTGTTTTATCAGGAAAAGAAGAGCCAGAATAAATTCCAGCACTCAGACAGCTCAGCAATACGTTTCCTAGAGCAAGCATCTTGGTGGCACTCGCCCGCCCTCTCTGCTAGGAAAATAATGTCACAGTGCACGTCTGCTCCCATGGTTTTCCAGAAGCTGCTTAGCTGCAAAAAATCCTTCCAAAATCCCATGGGAAGGAAAGGGGGAAGCAAAGACAAGATTTTTAGCAATACAGGTGCTTACAGTCCAGCATCGCCACATTGCAATTTCTCCACATCAAAAGTTGCAGCACAAGGTTCAGCAAAGAATTTGAATGCACTGCCACTCCCTCCAATTCTATCGAGACTATTTATGCTGAAAATCTGCACTTGATCAAGAACTCAGATGAAGTGAAGCCCCACCTTCTTTGAAATAAGTTAGGTGTATTTTAAAACGTTGGCCAAAGAGGTGAAAAAGTTTAGCACCTATTTATCATCTGCAGCTTTTAAGAATAGATGCAATTCTATTTTTTGAAGATAATAAATAAATACCCAGCTTATCTTTGTATTAGCCACCCTTCTCCAGACTGCTTTTAGTCTACTAAGTCAGAGTTTAAAAGGTCCTTGCTCTCATAGTGGTGGTGGGGGGAAAGTAATTTTCAGCAAATCTGTCTTGGAAGATACTTTGCGTTTCCTCTGAGCACGTAAGACGGGCTTATCACCTGCACACTTCCCAAAAAGTTCAGAGACTTCTGTGCATTTTAGAGGGAACCTAGGGGGGAAAAACCGACCAGAAAACTCCAAAAGGTCTAATCTACCAAATCTAAACCAGTCGTCCATCTATACAACAAAACCTGGACAGGAAGATTCAGGCAGTCCAAGCCTTCACTTTGGAAAATTCAGGATTATTTTCTATGCAATTCCCTAAAACATGCCTTGAAAGGCAAAATTATCCTAGACCAGTCCTAAGCAACTGTTCAAAGAAGCAATAATAACGTTTATACTGAAAATGGTTATTTTTCTCCAGGTGATCCCCGAGTCGCTAAACTAAATTTGCCCCACATTAAGAAAAAAGGTCACTTTTGGGTACCGTGAAAATCCATCTGAAGTGAGGAATTTGACGAAGCTAGGCCATTACAATGGAAGCTTCCTTTTTATTGTTTTGATTTTGTTAGGTTTTGGAGGATTTTTTCCATTCAGTTGTAGCAAAAAGCCTCTGTTGTGTTACAAACCAGGGATGCTATGTTAATGTATAGAGTGCTGATGACTTCCTACCCTACAGAAGCTTTCCAGCATAGGAAATACCAGATTGACTTCAGATGACACTACAAATTACTGGTGGGGGAGCTCATATGTGCAACCCACCCAGGTCTGCGAGCCAATTTGCGATGGCTCACTCCCATCGCAGACAGATCTACAACCACCCTGTGGGTTTTAAAACCCTAAAGGTTGGAAGAAAGTAGCCCTGGTCCGAGTAAATACGGCACAATTCCTTCCATTTTTCAAAACGCTCTGTGTTATTGTTGGCGAGGAAAGGGAGATTCGCATGCTCAAAGCGTTCAAAACACTCCAGTATTTGTCAGATTAAACCAATCCAAAAGGTTACAAGTCAGCTCCGGAAAGTTATAAAAATAATAATAATAAAAAAAAAAAATCACAAGCTTTGGCACGCCTTCCCACCAAGGAGGAGAAATGCATGAACTTTTCTTGCAAGTATTACTCACACCAAACCAACAGCACACACTACTACCAGGGTGCTGCGTCCTTCTTCTCACTCTTTCTTTCCTCCACTCCTCCTATATTCTCTTTTTTCCTTATGTCCAAAGGGGCAAAATTCAGGCAAAATGGAAAAAAAAAGAAAAAACCCAAACCCAAGATTACAAATACATCCAAGAGTCTGGCCTCACATCATGATACCCGCAGCCTGCCCACACACAGCCCTAATGAATCTGCTGTGTGTTTTATCCACATTTTAAGTCCTTGCATTCATGTAGCAACTCTTGTTTCGTTTGCTGAAGGACAAAGCCAAGAAGAGACAGAGTTGTGAACCTTTTCAGATGTTCTGAGGTAACTGGAATAATGCATAAAGCAGATTCAACTGTATGAATAGCCTTGCACAATGTATTTATAATTATAATCAGAAGTTTCAAATATCCTCCCCTCCTGCACAACATCCCCAGGGAAACACATTCCAGGGTAAAACATTCATAAATTACTTACTGCGTGTCTTCTGAAGATTCCTGTTTTATCTTTAATGTTCTTTTTGTGGTAGGCATTTCATCTGAAAGGTAAAATTCCAACACATAATTACTTTTTAAATAATGTTCCTGGGGCTTTTTTTTTTTTTTTTATAAGGCTGAAATTAAAATAAAAAAATAAATCAGAGCTGCTTCCTAAGCCAGCCAGTCCACTAAAGTTCTGCATAAGACAGCTCCAGTTCCTAAATCCTCCATAAACTGAAGAGTATTTTTTTTTCCTTGGAAGAGACATGATCAGTTAAGATCTGAATCTATCTCTGCAAGTGCAAGACCTTTTCAAGGACAAGACTACAATGCCTGCTATTAAAATCACAATCAATTTGATGGCAAACTACATTGTTTAAAAAAATAAAAAAAAAAAAAAAAGAAAGAAAAAAAGACTATTCTGCTTTCAATGGCACATTTGAAGAGCAAGCACCAGAACAAATGCATCTGTATTCCATTTAGATGTTGTGTGCTAGTGCTTTTCTCATAACTTCTCTGAACATTAAGAATATCGTCAGCCCAAGCGCACACAAGTATCTCTGATCTGACTGAAGGAAAACTGTGACAAACCAGGAGACTGTAGTTTGACTCACCAGAACAAGTCAAACTAGATAGAATTAGCTGTCGTTTACATACATTTTGTAACATCGTCCTCTCCCCACCGTTTCTCCCCCCCATATTTCTGACTTTTAAATCCCCTGGGGAAGAAGGCCGAGAGAACTGGAACGTGGTTAACAGCCAACTTGCAAATTTTAACATTAAAACTGCGATTTAAGCCTCTTTCAGAGCATCCAAATTCACCAGTCCCCTGAACACAGATGTGTACAGGTAAGTGACTGCATCTCCTCTCCCCGTTTCATCCTACAAATCACAAGGGGGGGAAAAAACCCTCATAGCACCAAGAGCCTTTATCCAATTCACCTTCTAACTACTGCTTTGCTGGGGTCTCCATTGCATTTGATCAACTTAAAAGTTTCTGCCATGAAAATAACCCTCTGGCTCAGGCAAAGGAGGACATGCACCCATAAGGTCAGTGGCTCAAGAGATACAAATACGCTTCAAGAAACCCACTTCTTCACAAAACTGCTCAGATCAGTGTGCATTTTCAATCAAAAATGTGGTACCTTGCTCCGTTTAACAAAGTTCAATAAGCAACAACCACAAGCGACAACCAAATCTCCAAGCTAATGAATAAATATATTCTGTGCAGAGACACCAATAATTCAGGAAAGAAAAGCATGCGGAGGGGTTCGGGTTAGGTCTCAATCCTGGAATATGAGCTTGCTTGCTCTTTTTCTATTTAAAAAAGGCCACACATCTGGATATAGGCATATTTACGTGTTTAAAACAAACATACCAGTTAGGGTATATATAGGAAGAAGGAGCAACGGGGGTTTTTTTATAGTCATTGGTATTAATAGCAGCAGTTTGAAGTTCTGCTCATAATTTAAGCGAATGGTGTTTGAACAGTAACTCCAGATTCAGCTGGTGCCCACAGATCTCCAAAGCAGGGTACCACTGAAAGGGAAAACAGCCCCCTAATCCCACGAGGGGAAGTAAAACGGAGCACGGGAAGGAGAGACAGGGAACGCGTCACCTCCACCGTTTCTGGCCACACAACCCTTCTTTCCTCCTGCTAGACTCTTCAGACTCAAGTCCCGATCCTAAAACACTTCAGGAACCATAGTTTGCTTTTGGTGATGAACTGGGGAATTCTTTCCCTTTTCTCCCCCAGGACATCAGGTGCTCAGCATCTTGAGCACATTATGTCCAAAAAATTAAAGTTGGTACTGAGATAAGTATGTGTGAGACAGGTATGAGCACAGAGCCCAGGCAAAATCAGAGGGTAGAGATGTGCCAAGGCGGGATTTCTTACCCAACTCCTGTTCGCCGGTCTGGTAGCAATGAAGATCCTGACTGTGGTTTCCCCAGTCCTCCTGCGAATACTCCTCCATTGTGCTGCCATCCGACTCCAGCTCCTGATACAAGCCACTGCTGTTGATGAGGACAGGCTGGCAGGGCTGGGAGTCCCATCCTCCCTGCCCAAACACCTGCTCCAGCTGTTCAAACGTGTAGCTGCTTTTCCTCTTCCCAACGCCGTGCTCCTTCACGCGGCTGTAGCACCTGCGAAGGGTCTAAGACAGAAAAAATCACGTTAAACAGGCGGCAACGGGTTGGAAGAACACACATTCACTTGCAGACAGTTACGTGGCTGCTAGGGGTTTTTTTTGTTTTGTTTTGGTTTTTTTTTTTTTACTTCTGCTGACCAGTATTTGCCCCGAGGTCATGAGCTAAATGCAATGCTCCCGAGTTAACCTACACCCGCCAGGAAGCATCGTGTGTATCCGACGTTCCCGCTGCAGCCATTTAGCGTTAACATCTATGACACAGGACAAAGTTGTGTAGCAGCTACAGGTTCATCAGATTTAACTCCAGTGATTTATTCTCTTCCCCACTTCAAAAAAATCCCCAGATCTGCTATGTAACATAGGGGAAAAA
>VYZV01021998.1:0-13673 GCA_013401275.1 Pandion haliaetus | reverse complement strand
AGGCAGAGAGACCAACCAGCCAAGAGAATGCACACCTACTACAAGGAGAAGAAAGCAGAGCTGGTGTCGTGCCCAGAGCTTGGAGGAGGTGAAGCAGGGAGGAGAGAGAAAGGAAAAGAGAAAGAAGAGTCCCCCAAAGCAAAGACGGTCCAACCTTCCTTACTCTGATAAGAAGACACAAGATACAAAATGTATATGCCTAAGCTATTTAGCTAGGAAAATATATATTACTTACATATTTTGCATTCCTTACTAACTCACTCTGTCTCTTGTGAAGCTGCTGAAATTTAAAAGAGGTCAAATCAATAATGCTCCAAATTCCCAGACTTCGATATCAAGCATTAAGTAAGAAACAATACTAAGACGGCTCTGTCTAATAAGCCTTTAAAAACAGTGCTGAAGCCGAAACTTCCCACACAGACAGATTCAAAAACCTAGTCTACTTTTGGTGATCCCTTTAACATCCTGCACCGACGGCTGAGCTGTGCATCACGACAGTGATGCAAAGCCGTATAAGCCTACCACTTCCATCCACATTTCCCCCCTAATCCGGAGCAACACACAACTATTTGGGGGTAAACAAAAAAACAAACAAACAAACAAACAAACAAAAAACTTTATGCAGATCCCTCAATGTGGTTTTAATTCTACCAGCACTCTACTTTTGAAAGATAATGATGTGCCCCAGGTTCACAGGATCTTGAAGGTTTTCGGATCAGTAGAGTGCTAGAAAACTTTTTTTTTTTTTCCATATTAAATTTATTAGATTGCTCAGGTTCTAGCTTGAATGGCAAATCTACCTCTGGAGTTCAAGAGGCATTAACTTGGGAAGACCTAGTCCTGTCGCCCTGCTTTCTGGAGGACAACCGTAACAGACTTTCAAGCACACACCATTGCAAAAACCTCTTGGTTTTTTCCCCCCCAAAGGAACATTTACATCTCCAGAAAGCTCAAACCTACCTAATGCTCCTCATATACTGGTTTAACAGCATCAGCAGGAAAGCAATACATTTCTAACCAGTTTCCTCGTGATATTCAGGGCCCTGGGGGCAGAAGCAAAACTGCTAAGCAGCAAGTCAGTTTTACCCTGCTGTTTAAAAAAAAAAAAAAACAAACCAACAAAAAACCCCAACCAAAAACCACCAACCAAAACCACAGAAAGAATACAAAATAAAAAAACCCCCAAACCATATAAACACACAGGCAGCAGTAAGACCAGAATTATTCAGTAGTTTAAAGCGGAACCCTTCCTGATTCTGCCACCAAATTGGACACCACCAAATTTTAAGTTTCTATCTGCAAGTGGGGTAAAAAACAACTGACTACGTCAGCCTGAAACCAAGGATCCGGCCAAGAAACCTGTTGATACTCACTGCCAGCGAACTGGGTTCCCTAGGGTGGGGGGTACGGATAAATGGGGTGGTTAAAATTTGGCAACGAGAACCCCTTGGGAACAGCGAGGCAGTTTTAAATGGTCTGGTTTGCCCTGAAAAGCACATTGGAAGATGGATTGCCCAGCTTTTCCACTCCAATTTCTCTCCTTTCAGCTCAAATCTCACTGAGCGATATGGGCAAACTCTCAGACTCTTTCAAAAATCCACCCATCAGATTTTTGGAAATATAGTTCCCAAACCCCAGTTCTTACATCTGCCCTGGCTTATCCATCAGAGTTAACCGCAGATTTAGAGCCTCTAGCTGCATTTATTAGCAGCCTTTGAGCTAAACAAACCATCTCCAGCACAGTTAACCAAAAAACGTCAATACTCTTGGCCAAGCCCTCTTGGGAACACTCGACATCCACAGTCACTTGCTCTATTTTAAGCGTGTGCTTCAAGCATCCCTCTCTACCAATGGAGTTATTGAGTATCTCACACTGGGTTGTAGTCTACTTGTAATTATTTCATTCAGGCTGAAAACTGGCTTATTTTACCACAAAAATAATTTAGCATCAAGTCAATGGAGACTACTACAAGAATTAAAGGGAGCGATGCAGAAAGGGGGCAAAAATAAAAAAAAACCCAATACTCTCATTGCTCATTATTCTTGCAAGTCAAGAGTACTTTTGAGGTTACTGCCTAGATGCTTCTGGACCTGGCTGTGTGAACCACTTTTCACCTCCGCTTCTGGCAGCAGATAACCTAACATTTGAGTGAAATAATCTCAAATTTGGTGCTTTCAAAAGCACCAGAAGGCCTGCAGCCAAGCAGCTGGTGGCTCCTTGGTCTTGTTTCCTGAAGAATCGAGATTCCCGCTAGCTCCTTCTTGGCAGCACTCCCCAGTTTCTCCAACAGGCAGTCCCTACCACTTTTCTAAGTGATGTTCACATCCGAATAACAAGGATCAGCTCTGTTTCACAGATGCCCGCAGGCTTCTGCGTGGCAGGGGCGAGGTAGACCAGATCAATGGCTCTTCCTCTGCAGTTGCCTGCACCTCCCACAACAATTTTCTTCAGAGACCCTGGTAAGACCTAAATAATTGCTCGGACTTCAGGAAACCTCCCCTGGAGATTTTATAGCACTCAAGGGTTCAGGCACCTTTCTCCCAGCAGGTTATTCTGATCACCAAGATTTAAAATCTAGGTTTTTCTTACGCACCTCCTCTATTCCTCCCGGTGTCCAGCTCAACTCCTGCTCCGTGGTTCCTAAAGTGCACACACATATATTGATACAGATAGACAAGAAACCAGTAAATTTAGGACAAGTAACTGAAAACAGACCTGATAACTGCCCAGTGACTGCACAGACTGGAAGAGACCGAGGCTTTTGCTTACTGTTCTGCAACACTGCCTGCAATACGAAGACAGATTATCCCCACTTAATTTACAACTATGAAATCCAAAGAAGGAGACAGTCAAAAAGCTCAACATGGATTTTCTCACCACTTCTAACTTACAATCCCTCATCTTCTCTACAACTGAAGCCACAGGAGAACCGATCACTCTGCAGGAACTGCAGCATGACGATCAGAAACACTGGCCAAAAAAGCCTTGGGAAGCAACTTTGAGGAAGGCTGTAGACACAGTCCTCCTCCCAGCAAAAAATAAGGTGAGGGAGAACCACACCAGTGAGCTTTTTACGTATAACCCCAGAGATGGTCCAACAGAAGAAACTCCAGGTCCCTGATCTGAGCTGTGCTCTTACTCAGCAACATGCTATGGGCTCCGCAGAGCAGTTAAGTGGCATACAGGTGTGTCCACGTAAATCTATTTAAGTCTATTAAATGGCAGCAGCTGTCCTAGAAGGGGTCCCGATGGCACAGAGCACCACTTAGCACAACATCCAGCTCTGAAGATGCTCTTTCACTTAATAGGATAGGAGCTCTTGGCTTCACATCCCAAATTAAGTACGGCAGTATGAAATAGCTTCCTCCCTCATCATGCCAGGATACTCACAAGCAACACGAGATGAAACTAGACTGGGACAAAAGAAACAGCTTTTGAAGCCTGGAGTGGTTGTAGGGCACGTAGGGACGGCTGGCACAGTGAGAGATCTTGCAGTCTTCAGTCCTGAGCTGGATGGTGGGAACACAAGGAAACAGAACTGACTACAGGAGTTGGATAGCTCTGCTCAACTTGCTAGCTCATGAAGTTTTAGGTTAAAAGATGCGTGCAAGGCAGGAGAACATGAGACTTACGTGGGATATTGCCACACGGAGCCCTACTGCTGTGGGCTATCCAGAATAAAAGGAGAAAGAGCACCTTAAACTCTTGAGAGTGCCATACACCACTGCAGAAGGGTAGCCAACAACTTCAACATGTCTCCAACGTGAGACACCACATCATAACACTCCTCTGCAAAACACGAGCAGCCCTGTGCAAACCCCCACTTAGATCTGCAGGCGTGCGCTGCAGGAGCTCCCGCGGACCTGTCTGCAAAGGCTCCAGCCCCACAGGTGGCTGCACATCTGCCAGATCACAGTACTCGGGGGGAGACACACCGGCAGTCAAAATAAATCACGCTTTGCACCAAAGAGCGAAGCCTCAATCTTATCCTGATGTGCCCAAATGCACAGGGACTTCCTGAAGGATTTGGCTCCAGCCCAGAGGTCTCGGGTACGGAACAAGGAAAGTGATGGGAGTGTCCTGAGGGGAGAAGGGTGGCGAGGGGGAACACAGACAAGTTGATCGTCTGATAGAGATAGGAACCAGAGATCTCTTTGCACAATGACTTGAAGATGCAAAGTCACCCTAGAAGACACAGATAAGGGATGTCAGTCAAGGTAGGTAAGGCAGGTGTTTTTAAGTTGGGTTAGTTAGCCAGAGCTAGAACCTAACAAAAAAAACACAGTGGATTTTCCACCACTGCCAATTTCTAAATCACAATTAAATATATTATAAAAAAAATCCAACCAACCAAACAAAAAAAACCTCTCGCCTGAACTGCAATTATCTACAGAAGGGCTACAGACAATTGTAGAGGTCAACCTAGATGAGGCAGGACTTTGCCAGCGACCGAGAGGGAACAAAGCTGGGGTATAACGAGCTGTGGCCTGGCTGGGGGGAGGAAGTCATGCAGCAATATACGGTGCCAAGAGATGATAAACTTCCCCACAGCAGTGGGGAAGAGACCTCACATCTCAAAATAGCCACCTGTGAAGATGGCTCCATTGGTTGCTGCTATTAGAGAGCTGAGAATAAAATTATTCATACCCTTCTCAGGGATTTGATGCTAATCGGCCTAGACATCTAGAGAGAAGAACTCTCCAGTATTGCCTGCAGAAAGGCAGATGGCTGGGCACCTCCATCTCTCGACGTACTGAGCTCCTGGTTTAAGACAGCACTGGAGGAAAAGAAGAGTAACTAGTTAGAGCTTGAGAAGGCAGACCAGCAAACCCCTCTGCCACACCCATACCCACCACAGCCAGCGACGCTTGGCTCTGTAAAGAGTTTAGATGGGATGGATGCGTCCTACAGACAGAGTTCAGCTTGCAGAGATGCACTAGTAAGGTTCAGCCTACTCCTGGCATGACCTGCTCAAACCCATCACTACTTCAGAGCGATGAAGGCCACACTTCAGCAGATTGTCTTGCCTTCAGAAACACGCTCGTTCCTAAAATCAAACTTGAAGTTTCACGCATCCACTGTGATCAGGACAAACATCTTTATGCCACCCATGAAGCCTGCCTTTCAAGAAGAAGCCAAACTGCAGCGGTCTGGACCAAAGAGCTCTGAGATGTACTCAGCAGGTCACATCTCCGCTACCAGTAAGCCATGAGAGACCATACAGACCCAAATCCCTCCCGGTTCTCACCCTCAAATGAACGAGCAGAGAGAGGCCACACGCTCCTGTCACATCCCAATTTCTCAGGATGATGACTCAGGTTTGCTGATTCCCAGGTCAGGATTAAGGTGAAATGACACCAGGGATCCTTTAACTCACAAAACTCAACTTTTATTTGCTCACAACAAGAAACTGGCATGCTCACCACAAAAATAATTGGCATGAAACTATGTCAGTAAACTGTGTAACATGTGCTAGCCATACATCACCAAAAAATATACTACAGGCCTTGCTTATTTGGGGATCAGTTCAGGGAAGACAATAAGGAGAGCCCTTCCGTTGAATCATGAGGTTCAGAGCAGAGCCCCTTGCTTTCCAGACTCCTTCTCAGAGAGGAGCCCAGGGGCAGCTGGATCCACTCCTAGCCCCAGACTTGGTCAACGGTTTTATGTCTAAAGGGATGAGGTGTAGGGATTGTGGAAAAGGAACAGGAAAGAGAGAACAAGACAGAGAGAGAAAAAGGAAGAAAGATTTCACCGGTCCTGGGTCCAGCGTTGGTTCAGTCAGTTGAGGGGTCCACTCAGCCGAGGGGTCCCGTTCCAGTGGGCTTGCACACATGGGGCTTCAGTTTGTGTCCTTTTATCATGCTTGCCCCTCCTTTGGGCGGGCACTCGAACTCATTAGACTAATTAGGTAGCCTTTGGGAAATAGGCCCGTGGGCCTGGGGGCTCATTTGGGGAGTAACTTCCCCTTCCCTGCAGATGTGATCTTTCGCCATGCAGGGTGAGCTGTCCTGCTGAGTGTATCAGACCAGCATTATCAGAACCTGCTCAGCGTCTCAGACCAGCGTTATCAGAACAGGGAGCTGTGCACCCTCCGGCACACCCCCTCCCTCCTGTTGCGGATAGGTGCTGACGGGCTTCTTTTCACCCATGGTTCCTTGCTAGGCAGAGTTCCTTGTTATGCAGAGTTAGTCGTTAAGCAGAACTTGCCCCACCACAATGTTTGAGACATTAACTCCTTCAGTCTCTCACAGCCCTTCCAGAAGACAAAGAGCAGCACAAACCTGCCTGCAGGTGGGAGGGAAAATGCTCCTCTCCAAAACAAGCTTCAGCCGAGTGGCAGAAAGCATCAACGTGGGCGGCATCAACGGGAAAACTTCCTGCGTAGTTTAGAAAGCTAAAAAACTTTATGTATACCATCCTAGGAGTGTGTCGTTGCCCATCGTGGGGTCTCTAGGGGAAGGTCCGTGCCACTTGCCTTCAGCTGTGTTGAGAAAACACTACCAGTGGAGAGCAGTATCTAAATCCATGGGAAAATCTTGACGTGAAATACCAAAGGTGGCTTGAACTCCAATTTTCACCAGGACCAGTGGTCAAGGGCTAGTAACTGGTGAGACCCCAGCACTCCAGAGAGCATCACCTACTTGGTCCCCAAATTTACACACTTAGTAGGATGGAGCGTAACCAAGAAGAGTAACAAAAGCGAATCTGCCCCCACACTGGAGCTTGAAACGGTATGCTCTCATACCAGCTTCATTCTGCTGAGCATTTCAGGTGCATCCAGTCACTTCTAGAGTAAATAAAATCCACGATCAACCACCCGACACCTTCCACATCACTGCTGGTGGCACTCTTTCCTGACATCAAAGCAGCCTCTGCAATAACCAGTGCCAACAGGACACCCAAAATTTCCACCTGCTTGCATGTGCTGGCTAAGGGCAAGTGATAAAAATCAGAAGGAGGGAAGGTGTTAAAACCCCAAGTCCTCCGTAGCCAAAGGAACATGACAGGGAAAAAACACATGCTCCCAAACTAAGATTTAATGTTCAAGTTTAGCAAGCTTGTCCTTCTGCAACGAGTTTCTAGCCATCAACTGTTTCTGTCTCAACAGCATAACCTGCCGGTTCGCTCCCAGCTCCCCCTGGAAATCATTTTGCACCCATGCAGTAAGTGGTGGATGACCCAGGTATGCCAGAATGACCGGACCAGAGTATTATAGACGCACAACACGGCTGCAGAAGCCCCTTGACCGTGAAGACACTAGTCCTCCACGTACAAAGTGAGACAGATGCCTACCGGCACAACATTGCCCTGCAAATACCCCGGCCAAAGAGAATGGGTGCTGCTGCTCTTCAAGATGGTTCGCTCCACATGATGCTCACCTCCCAGAGATGCTCCTCTGCTGCAGCCACACAATATGTCCAAGAAGGAGTAAAACAAATAAATCTGTTCTTTGTCACTGAAGAGTTTATTTTTCCCGGCTAATAAATGTCAACACAAAGTTGCTGCCACCTACCTGGGCCCGTGAGATCCTCCAGCAAGATGTTGGGCTGCTGGAGAGGATTCAAGGAACAACAAGAAGTGAGCCAGCCTGGAAAGCCCAGTGCATCTGAATCTATTTAAGCCAAAGAAAGATCCAGAGGTAACTTGAACACCACCTGCACACATTGCAGCCAGTGGAGCTACCCAGATGAGGATCTGGGCCTGAGATAACAAATGCAAGACAAACAAAGTGCACTCAAAAGAAATGGAAGGCAAAGACGTTTTGAAGGTGGGCAGTTGGCTCGTTGCTATGAAATCATAGAATCATTTATGTTGGAAAGGACCTTTAAGATCATCGAGTCCAACCATCAACCATGCCCACTAAACCATGTCCTGAAGTGCCTTGTCTACATGCTTTTTGAATACCTCCAGGGATGGTGACTCAACCCCTTCCCTGGGCAGCCTGTTCCAATGCCTGACAACCCTTTCAGTAAAGAAATTTTTCCTAATATCCAATCTAAACCTCCCCTGCCGCAACTTGAGGCCATTTCCTCTCATCCTATCACCAGCCACCTGACAGAAGAGACCAGCACCCACCTCACTACAACCTCCTTTCAGGGGCAGTTGCAGAGAGCGATAAGGTCTCCCCTCAGCGTCCTTTTCTCCAGGCTAAACAACCCCAGTTCCCTCAGCCGTTCCTCATAAGACTTGTACCAATGTTCCATCATTTGAGATGTTCAAATTAAGAGACAGCCGCTCTACTTAACATTACTGGACCCAGTGGTGAAATTCCGGGTGAAATCCAATCTCCCGTATCACACAGGAGGTCAAAACTTATTATGGCAAGCATTGCTTCTGAGATAGTCTAGCTAGCGCAGCTTTTCCTTTCTTAAAAACAACTTCACACAAGATTGAAAAACAGATTGTTTACATCGTAAAGCAGGTAGAACCACAGCCCCATTACAAATAAGCCCCTGTTGTCATTGCTTTACATATAGCTTACAGCAGGAGAACACCAACAGCTGATATTCAGGCGTAATTTTTTCATTCCTTCCCGTCTGATATGGGTTCACGGCATTTGCTTCTCCCCTCTGTACCTATGTTGTCTGTGTTTAACCAGTATCTTCAAATTATTTCTTTCTCCTTTGAAAAGTAAGTTAGATGCTTAGTGGACAACCACAACCCAGCAGAAACCTCCAGTCACCCGTCCAGGGTGAGAGGGAGGTCGCTACGTACAGAAAATCCAACACCAGGGCAGTGGGACTCGTGAATTCCTGCAGCCGGGAGTTAGATGTTGGAGCTGCTCCTCCTTGAATAAATGGCTTGGCACCGACTCTGGGGAGAGGCAAACAGATTTCAATGGCGCTCTTGCAAAATAAAAGCGGAACCCGCATTTCTGCAGTAGCTGAAGAAATGACATGTTAAAAATGCCCCCAAATTAATTTTAACAGTCTCCCGATGTTGAAAGGCAACTTTTAAGGAGGGATTTCTCTCTGTTTGAGGAAGGCTCGCTAGCTGCAACTGCAGCCAGTGAATTTCTAGCTCAGCTAAGCAAAGCACCATCAAGAAAGAGAGTCTTTGATTTCACCTTCCATGAAGAAAGATGCGTGCAACAGAAGCAGAAATTCTTCCACAGATTTAAAAATCAATGCATAAGATCTGGCTGGAGCACATTATTTCAAGAACACTGCTTTAAAATAAAACAAGACTTTATTGCCTGAAAATTACCCTTGACTTGTGCAGCTCTGCACTGGTCAGTGGCAACTGTAAAACCTGAGCTCACCTGCACTCTCCCAGAGCATCCCCCTGCCATTGCAGCCATGTGCAAAGGCTGGAAGAGGATGAAACGATCATGTCCCAGTGTATTACCTGATGGAAAGCAATCTCAAAGAATACATACTGGGTACGTCGGCTTTTGGCCTTAGACGGCAACTTCACAGCACGAGGTGACAGCTCATTTTTCCACGGTTAAAAGCAGCTCAATTTAACAGCTAACCTCCTACTCTCTGGCTGAAACATCATCACCAGGTGAAGGGCACAAAATCAGCACGCAAGTCTGGAAAGGGTTTTGCAAATATTCCATTGCCTCCCTCAAAACGCCAGCGCTAAGGTCAAAGCTTAAAACTTAAAGGCTCTCCACACACTGCTGCAGAGAGGTGACAAGTTTTGGGATACACAAACCAGGCTAATTCCTTGCCCGTGAACACGCAAGAGCCGGGCTGGACAAAAAGCACGTGTGCTTTAGTAAACGACTCTTTAACGAGAGCTACCTGTCGTAAGGACAATCACATTATATTACTAAACAAGCAAGGATTAAGCATACAACAGGACAAGGAAACTACAGAGCACAAGACAGCTTTTCCAGGAACCCAACAGACAGAAATTGAGATGTTTCAATCCTGCTGCAGCTCCCGACTGCCGGACCCACCGGTCGCCCAACCTCAGAGCCATGAAGTAGGATTCAAGGTCTTCTCTTTCTGAAGGAAGAAACCAGGAAAAGTTGCTGGAACAGTTACGTGTGAATCCCTAAATTTGAAACAGACACTTCCAGAATGGCTCAAACCCAACAGCGGTCTCATTCCCAGCTTGCAGGCCAGCACTGCTTATGTGCAGAAAAGCACATGCAGATGTTAAGAGACAGATGAAAATCTGAACCGGGACCTTACTTTGCATCCTGTTTGAATTAGGAGAGAATGCATCTATGCGATACAACTGGAAAAGTTTCTTCTTCAGAGTTGACTTCCAGCTCATTTCTAACTCACTCTTCAAGATTTGGCAGAGCCCAGGGAAGGCAGGTGTCCTGAAGAAAGCCAATATCGAGTTCTTATCTAAAACGCATTTATAAAGCAAGTTGAATCCAATACGTTTTAAAGCACGATTTACATTTATAATACATCAGCAAATCCTCACGCTACCGTCCCTTGATGAGCATTAAGTATCCTATAAAATCATGGAAATACAGGACATTATGGATAATAAATGGAATGAGGCAGCTATGCTCTCCTTCATCACCATCTCCCCTGTTCTGTTTTTGGCTGAGACAGCCAATAGTGGAGGACTACGAAGTGTCTGCGACCTCCCCTTGTTCCAACAGTGCATTCAAGTCGTCCTACTCTGTCTTAAAGATGACTTCAGGCACTGACCCCTCCACACCCAGAAGTGATTTTCGCTCTTGGTCCAGCATGAGAGAGTCAAGCAGCCGATTCTGCCTGGAATCCTACAAAAATTGGGATTTTAGGGTCGGCAGCAACTACCACAACTATCTCAATAATCTCCGCAACAAGGTCAACCCTTGGCTCTCACGAGAACCCCCAGCTTTCAATGTGCGCTCGTTTCTCAGCATTCTGGCAAAAAACCTACTGCAAGCCTAAAGGCTTTGGAAAAAGCCACATTTTTGTGCCTCCAGAGGACTGCACCAACTGCAACAAGCATGCTGAAAGCCATTGAGAAAACAAGGGTCTCAAAGAGGTTTTGCGGTGCAGCAACGTTCCTCTCCAAAAATACTTGGATGCCTTCAAGGGAACTAAACCCCTGAACAGCAAATACACGGAGTCAACGAGATGCCATGATGAAAATACACCAACAGACCCTCGCAGTGGGGATCCAGGACACACAAAAGCTCGGCAACAGCGTCATGGGCGTAGGACAACACAGCCAGCTCCTGTTCTGGGGCATCTCTGAGACACCAAAAGCCCCCCATGAGGGTCTTTACCAACGAGTGCCGGACACGGCTGACATTGAACGGTTGTTCTTCACCTGGCAGACAGCCCAAGACAGGCCAACCTGCAAACGAGTACAGGCACAGGACAGCACATGGATGGAAAGCTGACAAGTCCCTTCCAGCCGGACCCTTCTACCAGACGTTACAGTACTGAAGAAGAGTCCGCCCTGATGTACTGCGTGCTGATCTAGAAACACCTAACAGTCTGTCAAGAGCTGCTCCTGGAGCCATTGCAAGGTCACAAACACAAGCCTTGTGGTCTTTTATTCCCTCTAAGCTGTTTGATAGGTACATGATGTGTGGTTTCTTTCAAGCTTGAACTTTTTGGAGGCAAAGATGTGTTCAAGCGCCACTTCTTAAGGGAAGTGAGGAGAAGTCCTCCTCTGCAAGAGGCTCACAAGCCGCTGGGAGGATGGGATCTTCCAGCAGTCACCAAAATACTTGCTCTGGCTCCAAAGCAGCCACAACCCACGACCAACTCCATCCAAAAGCATCGACCAAACCCGAACGGCCAGTTCTGAGCTGCTTTAATAGCGAGACTTCTCCTCACAACCTGCTTAGTGTCCTCCGAAGCACTAATGGTTGCAGAGCCTGCGGCCAAAATTGGGGTAGCGGTCCTCTAGAGCCACTGCATAAATTCCCACCACAACCTGAAACCATCGGAGGAGTCTTGTGGACAAAACCAAACAGCCTCAAGAAACTTCTCCGTTGTGCACCAGCCCCTGGCAAAGCCTGAAACTTCGTGGAAGAAGCAATTTAAGCAACAAGCACCTTGAAAGCCATTGAGGAAAAAAAGGGTCTCGAAGAGGTTTTGTGGTGCAGCAACACTCCTCTCCAAAAATACTTGGATGCCTTCAAGGGAACTAAACCCCTGAGCAGCAAATACATAGAGTCAACAAGATGCCATGACGAAAATACGTTAAGAAACTAAAACAGAAGCCGNGGGGGCGGGGGGGGGCGGTTTGCTTCGTTTCGACCACCTACTTTCAGGGACGAAGGCTGTTCTAATTAACAGGTATCGAAGGGCAAGTCTCTTGCTTATTCCCGAGCATCCTCAATACTGCAGACTCCCTTATTTCACATATTTTTGCAAATCAAAGGCCACCTGGGTGTATACACCTGGAGAATCCCAGCCTGGCTGGGCTGGCACAGCTGTATTCAACAGAAGAGAAGCAAACAGCCTCGCTGATCCCTAGCAGTAACAAGACATCACTTTTCTAAATCGATCGGCATGTTAAGCGGCTGCACGGGCAGCCTAATGGGTCACGAAAGAGGAGGATAAAAGCCAGAGGGAGCTTGGGATGTTTAATTCACCCTTCCAAGCTTCATTCGCGTTTATAAACCCAAAACCTGCAGTGATTCCCACCCCATCCATGGTCCCTCCAAACATCTCCTCTTCGTAATATCGGGATGCGCGAAGCGGCTGCTACCAAGCCAGACACCAAACCCAGCCTTTCCCTTTTCCCCAGGGAACGATGCAACTGGAAAGATCCCTCTTTAAAACCTGTCACCAGAGGAAACGCAGCCCATCGGGCTGTTTAACACGGCTCAATTATTAAAGAGGTTTCTGAGACCACAGCACGCTCTGGTACGAGCCAGGGGAAGACATCGTACCCTGTAAAGCAACTCCAAAGCGAAGGAGAGAGCCACAAGTGCAAGAAGGCAACCAAAGCCTGAGCCACCTCTCATTACTGGAGTAACTGGGAGCCCCCTTTTCCCATGGGGGCTTCAGGGAGCAGCTAGTGCCACCCCTTCATGGACGGAAAATGCTGGAGGACACGTAACGGGACTGAGTCAACCCACCCAGGGCTATGGTGCCCACTGCGCTTGGGGCCAAAGGAGGCAAGCCAGCGGATGCGGTGCCCCAAAAACCCAGGGGAAAGGATGCTGCTGGGGGCTGTCCACACAAGGGGACCCGAACGGCTGGGACGCTGTGGCTCTCCCCACCCAGGACCAAAGGATGCTGCCGCAGCCCACCCACGCAGGAGGAACAGAGTGGCTGAACCCGAAGGACACAGCACCCAGATCGGAAAGACGCTGCTGGAGGTTGCGGGCGCGAGGGCTGAGCCCACAGGATGTGGCACCCAGCCTGCTCCGGGCCAGGAGATGCCAACTGGGTGCTGCGGGGAGCCAGGCAGCTAAGCCCAGGGGACAGGGTGCCTCGCACCCAGGGGCAAAGGCTGGGCTGAACCCAGGGGACACCCGCGGCCAAAGGATGCTCCGGAAAATTGCCTGCATGGGGAGACACTGCCGGGGTGACCCCAGGGGACGAGGTGCCTCGGTCCCAGGAGGTGAAAGATGCTCCAGAAAACTGCCTGCCTGCGTGGGGAAACCCTGCCAGAGTGATCCCGGGAGGATGGGCGTCCCACACCCAGCGCCAGAGGACGCTTGGAAAAACTGCCGGCACGGAGAGGCCCTGAAAGGCTGAACCTGGGGGACTCGGTGTCCCTAAACCCAGGGCCAAAGGAT
>VYZV01021997.1:0-76260 GCA_013401275.1 Pandion haliaetus | reverse complement strand
GCGCTCTCATTGGCTGCCGGCGTCGTCCGTTGTGCTGCCGGGCCGGCCGGCAGTGTCGCCGGCGAGGGAGGCGGAAGAGGTGGAGGGCAGCGGCCGCAGGTGAGGGACCGGGCCTGGCAACGGCAACGGCAACAGCAACGGCAGCGGGGCAGCTGGCGGCCGTCACGCGCTCCTAACGGCTGCGGAGCTCCGGGCGTGGCCCGGCGGGGGGGATGGGCCGGGGGAGAGGTGGTGGTTTCTGCTTTCGCTGTTCCAGGTGCGTGGGTTTAAATGAGTCGTGCAGTCGTTGGCGTCCCCGGTGTCGTGTCCTGTTCTGACGTGCGCGTCTGTGTAACGGGTATCTTTGACGCAGGGGGGAAGCAAATGGATCTCCTGCCGAATTCAGCATCCCTGGCCACGAAACTGCGAAACACGCTGATTCAGTACCACGGCATCGGAGAGAGCGAGTGGCGGGTGGCGAAGAAAACGGTGAGAGGCCGGGGCGGCTGCGTGTGCGCGGCCCTGTGTGTGCTCTCAAGGAAGCTGTAGGTCATTTGGTGGGAGGCGGGGGGGGGAGCTTATTATGCCGTACAACACAGGTGTGAAACATCAGGTAAATTCTTGCAGGACTTTCATATGGGAGGCCCTGTGAAATCACTCTTCTGGGATCGCACATCTTTAGGTGACATAATGTGTTTTTCCCACCTACAGACATACTCTGTTATGCCTTCTACCCGTTTTCAGGGAAGTATCTCACAGAAGAATCCTACCTGTGTAGGACTATAGGCTTTTCTTAAAGCAAAATGTGAAATACTGTTAGCATTAGCAGTGTTGCAAGGTGCTTGCTTGTACTTTAAACTAACTAGCCACAGCCTGCTGGTAGGCTCTGCTGGCCTCTGGAATCTCTTTTGTCTATAATGCTTGAGCCCATCATGCTTCAGCTTCCAGATGTCTTCAGCTTAAAAAGTGAGATAATTCTCAATTCTTTCTCTCATATTGCTTCATGTTTCCATTGCCATCAGAGCCCTCACATTATCATAAGTTTCATTCTGTCAAAGGGAATGCAGTTTGTGCTTTCTCCAGGCAGTTTGCTATACCTTCTTCTGAGCTGCTTGGCTTTTCTGAGTCCTGCTTCATCAAGCCAAACAGACTTTGCTGGTGTATCAGTTCTAGGCTGGGTGAATACTTTTTAGTCCTGTCCTTTGTAGGAGGTGGAAATGTATTTTGGTATCTCAGTGTAGCAATGTGGTAGCACTAGCTTCTAAATTTCTGTCTATGCCGTTTTGCTACAATGTTTTGGGTGGGTCTTGTATTTTTTCTTTCCTTTGTGAGCAGACACTGATAAGAGAGGGTCAAGTGTTCCAAATGTAACTTGATTATTTACAAAATTAACAAATTTGCTGTCTTGAAAGGGAGGAACAGCGTATCCAAGCTTTTCACTTTTGCAAAACACCTATACTATCTCTGATCTGCTAAATGCTATGTCTCATACCTACATCATTGTTTTCCTTTAGGAAGTTACCTGAATCTCACTGTTTCAGATCACATTACTCACAAGATTTTACCTCTGTAAAATTTCCAGTTGGCTTTCATCCCTCCCTCCCTTCTTTCCACCCTTCCCTCCTTCCTCCCCTGTCCCTCCCTCCCTTCCTTCTTTCCACGCTTCCCTCCTTCCCNTCCCTCCCCTTCCTTCCCTCCCCTTCCTTCCTTGTATTTTGCCATGTAAAATAAATTCAGAGCTTTAGCTACCTGCAAGGGAGATGTGTTTTGCCCCTAAATATCTTGAACTCTTCTGGATGCAGTACTTACACTAGTTCTTTAGGACATTTGGTCCTTTGTGCTTAAGTAATCATGATTCCAAATAAAAAGGTGCCATATGGTACTCTTAACACCAAAATTCAGGGATTCTGTACAGAGGTTCCATTTCATAGTTTGACCAAAATCAGAAGATACTGTTTTCTTTATTTTCTCTGGCTAACTTTAGAAGTGCCTTGCAAGCAGTAGTCTATTAATTTTAGTCAGGCATCTAGGAGAGAAGGGTAACTTAAGCTTTCTTGTCTGCTGCTGTCAGCACCTCCTGCACACATCTGCTTGTTCATGTGTTACAGGAGTGCAAGCAGAAGTTGTGTGGTCTTCTTGTCTGAATACTGTCCAGGTAATGGCTTTCCAGTTGCCTTTTAATTGAAAGGCTTTAGCTAGTAATGTGTTATTCTATATGTTTTCATGGTAAACTGGCTTGGCCTGCAAACCCCTATTTCTGTGCAGGCTTCTAGCATTTGACACTGAGAAAGGCAATTGACAGATTTTTTTGAAAGAATGAAAGATTACAAGTAAAAGATGTCTGAAATATCTACTTCTGTTATTAAGAAAAGTGTACAAAAGTGCCCAGGTCAATGAGCACTTTGGGGTGAACCATAGGTAATGGTAAAATCGTTTGCTTTTCTTCAGAAAAATTGAAGCATTTTCTGGACATCTTATTATGTAAGTGACAATCAACATCATATCTTCCATTTTCTTTCAGAAAGATGCAACTGTGTGGCGTAAACCATCAGAGGAATTCAGTGGATACCTGTAAGTTTCCCTGCAGAGCAGATACATTTTTAAGGCTCTACAGATGCATTTTGTAGAGTTTAGGAATGAAGACTGTGGATTCTACAGCCCTCAGCTACACAAATTGTCCAGAGGAAAAGCTAGGTGGATCATCTAGTGTGCCTATACCATTTCTTTTTAGTGTTATACTTTGATGCTTTAGCGTTGCATGGTGTCTAGAACAACAAACAATGAAAACTGTGGAACACACCACAAAACTCCCATTGGCTGAAGTGGGCAACAACATATGCCCAGACCTTTTAGAAAGATGTCTGCGAACCACAGAATTAAGTCCAGGTTCAGTAGGCCAGAAGTGTTATTGGGTGACAACCCAGTCAGTACTTGGACTGTTACAATGACTATGCAGTTGCTATAGAGTAAAATACCAAGTATGTAGTTGTGGGAAAGATGTGTGATGTAAAGGCCCTTCCTATGTGAGTTTCTGTCACGGGGTTCTGTTGGTATCTGTAGGTTTAGGCAGATAAATAGTTACTAGAAAACAGCATTCTGAAGAAACAAAAAGGCTTATGAAAAGTTGGTGTTTGAAAGCGTCTCAGACTGATAAGCTCTGTGGAATTTAAGTCCTGTTAAATCTGCAAGAGCTGATGACCCCAGACACCCAGAGTCTGCTGACTCTGCAGGGCCACGGTCACACTGACATCAACAGGTTGTGTAACTTGAACCACTGCCAGGAGGTCAGTGACTGCTATGTGCCGATGAAGACTCCAGGGTTGTGTATACACCTGGTGAAATAAAGGACACCTTGATGAACTTTCCAAACACCTACCTAGAAGCCACTGCACATTTACATGGTCCTCCAGTTCTGAGTATACAGCTGAGATTGGCTCCAGCTAGGTAATTACGAGTGAATATGTGTGAACTGCACAAGTAAAGAGATGAATCTGTTGCTTGACTATTTACTATTAATAAGAACAGCTTAATGAATAAGAAGTATTTTGAAAATGATGGTCCTGATGGATTCTTCCCCTTCCGGAGCTGGAGGCCCAGTAACTCAAGTAAACAAAATTTCTGGTGTCTACTAAAAATATCTGATAATAAATGAATGTTCTGCGATGTCTTATACCAGATTATTTTATTTGGTGCTCTTATATGCCACCAAAGCATAACATAGTTTCTCATTAGCTTGGTCCTACTACTGTTGCTTCTACTTTATGAAAAATATTTTTCCCATTGTATTCCTGCTGTCCTTCCTTTCTGCTTTTAGTTTTACTCGTCCCTGGTGGACTCCCTTGCTCACCCAGCAAGAAGAGCAAAATAACAAGTTGTTAGAGAGATAAACATGATGATTTTTATCTGAGGAAGGAGTTTGCCATTTACAAAATATTAATTGCAGCATAAGGTCAAAGTTTCTCAACATTTATTGCAGAGAAGAATAGATGGAGCCATATGTCTTTTTCTGTACAGTTTTTGCGATACAATCGTCCACAGACCATAACTTGAGGTACCAAGCTATTATAGTAGGTGCTGCTGCAAATTAATGGAATATTTATAAATTTCTCATGTTTATATGAAAACATGTTTCTCTAGCTACAAAGCTCAAGGAGTGGTGGAAGACGTTACTAACAGAATAGTGGATCATATTCGCCCTGGACCTTACAGGCTAGACTGGGACAGCTTAATGACTACAATGGACATCATGGAAACGTTTGAAGAGGTGAAGACTTGTTTAGATTCTTAAGGGCTATCTGTGTAGATGCACACATGAATTTAACAGTACAGCAGAACAGTCATTCCAACAAATACTACTATTTTTCTGCCCATTTTCTGCATGCACATGGGATATTGTGCATACATGCGGTAGGTGACCTCAGATGAGGCTTTCTGGCTGCACAGTCCTATTCTGAAGCTTGAAGTTCAGCTTTCCATCAATGCTAAAAATAAAGGAGTAAAACTGGGTTGGCCACAATTCTCTTGGACCTGGGAGCTCTGGTAGCCTCTGATAAAATTCACATATAGAGTGTTACAGTGTGATATTTTATATGCCAAAGCCTTTTCATACAGCTTGCTTTCTTTTGTTCCACAACAAACAAAATTGTGGGTATTAATAATCCACACATACAGAAACTGCAATCTTTCCCTCTTCCTGAAAGGCTGACTTCACTGTGTGGCAAGGCTTTGTGCTGGGAGCCAACATAGTTCATACTGAGGGGCAAGACTTGCTGAAGAAAGGTAGGTTTGAAGTTGAGTACAGAATTGCTGGTAGCCTTCCTTTGGTTACTGGCGACATTCAGCATGACTTCAAAACCCTGTGGACATCTGGCTTGAACATGGAATGTCTTTTGCTCTGGCTTTTAAGGAAGATTTATATGGCAAGTTATTTTTGCTAATCATTGCCTAAAATGTATACAAAAAAAGCCTTTTTTGAAGAATTGTTTGCGTTCTGTTTTATTTTTCACTTGGTGGATTAAAAGTACTTGACAGAGAATCTTAATACTGAGAGAGGCCTCTTGCAGTTTATTCATGGTCCTTTCAGACTTTCTAAGTAATGATTAAACCACATGACTTTCAGTTCCCAGGCATGACACAGCTCTCTAGTTTCAGTCAGTAGGGTTTAAAGGTGCCAGATATTCTCTGCTCCTGCAGCACTCAGTTGCAGACTGCAAGTCCTTACAGATTTTCAGGATTTAGATGAAAACAACACATCCATTCAGACCTCACTGAAGTTGATTGCACAGCATAGCTGACAGAGGCTGCGACCTTTGTGGAAAAGGCTAGGTGCCTACAAGCATAAATTTCCCTGTTATTCATTATACTAAGATATTTTTGTTTTCTTACCCTCCTTATTCTGTCACTCAACAAGAACTGCTGTGTGATGCGCTACACCACTGCTGGCCAGCTCTGGAACATCATAGCACCAAGGGAGTTTGTTGATTTCTCTTACACTACAAGCTATGAAGATGGGCTTCTAACATGTGGTAAGGCACCACTTACCTCTGCTTAATTGTTATTTTGCAACAGCTGCTTGGCTTAAGATTTGATTCAAACTAAGTTTAGTTCTGCAGTAAGCATTCAAAAGTGGTGTAAGACGGTCTCCAACAAGTATTTCAAAGGTGTTTTAACACTTTACAGATTTAAAGAAGTACACAAGTTACTGGTTTACCCATGAGCCATCCCTGTGTGCCAAGTTTCACTTTTGCCAACTGTGGGACAGGAGTCGTAGAGACAAGTTGAGTGCTCTGACTCAGCTCTAGGGCTAACTGGGTGGAGTAACAACTTGCTCAGTTTGCTAGTAAATGGGAGGAATGTCTTTTTAATGTCAGAATTTCTGCTTATCAAGCTCTGCTTGTCTGTTGTGGAGTTTGGATGAAGAGCAGACAACTTACATGCATGAAAGTACCCAGAACGTGATGTGTGTCTGTCAATTCTACTAAATTGCCCAAGCAGAAACTTGTACATTTTAAATTTACTGTACATTTCTTTTTCTATCTGTCTCTAATTAATTTTCCTTTTTTTGTTTGTTTTCCTTGATAGGTATAAGCCTAGACTATGGAGAGGTGAGACCTAACTTTGTCCGTGGATTCAATCACCCTTGCGGTTGGTTCTGCATCCCTCTTAAGGACTATCCTAGCCACAGTCTTTTGACAGGCTATATTCAGACTGAACTGCGAGGGATGCTACCACAATCTGCAGTAGACACTGCCATGTCTAGTACCCTGGCCAATTTCTACTCTGACCTTAAAAAGGCACTGAAAACATAGACAAACAGTGACTTAAAAGCCCATGCGTTTCTTGCGATCAAATTATGTTGTTTAGCTTAGCATAGGTTAGCTACTGAGTTAAGAGGTGAGTAACTTTTCCTGAATGATACCTGAAGCTTTATGTTGAGGGATCCAAACTTTACCAAGTACTTTTTGATGTGATACTTAGCATACATTCCTAATTTCATGGTGAGAGATTCTGTTTCCTGCTCAGCACTCTGTAGCTGTGTGAGGAGTAGTCTGAATCTATAAACCCCTGGCTTCCTAGGTAGAAAACACAAGATGTGTGTGTGGGCTTGAAAAATGCAGCATGAACTCAGCTCTCACCAACAGTATTGAGAGTGGAGTGCTCAGGATTTTGCTGATGCAGGTCGCTGTACAGGCAGCGTCTCACTGAAGATGTAATTTTGTAATATATATATTTTTATATTTACTTGAAATTTTTTATTTGTTTAGTTTGTACAGCTGCATCTGTAATTTGATTTTAAAAATTTCCTTTGATTTATCATAGGGATATTACATAGCTAAGTTGTTAAATGATACTATTCATAAGAAAGCTATTCACTCTTGTTAGCAAAAATAAGTATTCATTATTGGCATTTCTTCAGTGTTGTTACTTTAACTTAATTAACTGTTGTATGTAACAGTCTCAGTGCATAGATAAAGAAATGCCCTTACAGCTGATCCAAAGCTCATTTAAGTCGTCAGGTGTCTTTCTGTAGTTTTTAGTGGGCTTTTAATCATACAGTTGTCAAAATAGCAAACCTCCAATGGACCTTCTGTGATACTCTGCACTTCTGAAGAATTTTTTACTTAAATTTGCATGTAATTGTGTGTGTGGGGGTGCTTTTTGTCTTCCTTAACTGAAAATCCTGGAATTACTAGAGCAACAGACAGGACCACTAACTTGTTTCAGGTGTAGGCACTGGTGTAGCCATAACTGCACAGACTGCCAGCGTGCTGGTACAGTGCACTGCAGTGTTCTGTGGTAATACCCCTAGGCTGATCTTTGCAATAAATGGAGTTAGCATCTTAAAACATGAGCAACTGAAGGCCAACACTCATGCTGCAGAATAGCTCAGCTCTGCTGGAGGATGGAGGGTCAAATTTTTAAGGATATTTAGCCACCTAGTGATGCTGATGAGTACATAGCAGGGGCTTTCAAAAGATTGCTGTCTGTGCTGCTAGGATCCTGAATTCAATTTAAAACCTGACATTAAGCTTTTAGTGTTGGTACGGTCGTTTGCTCAGGTGAGGTTGTAATTATCCCCATGCTTTACCAGTGGTATTAGAGGCAAGTTTAGCTGCATAGGAGTTAGGGAAAGCACCTTGGAGCCCTAATATTTTGGGGCATGTGGTATACATACAATCCAAGGACTGGTAATGAACTCTCAGAAAAAAAAAATTCAGATTAAAATTGTTCCCCTGCAATATTGGCTCTATTGGCTCTAGCCACTGTAGCTGAATTCTGAACAGTGAGGGCTTTTCTTTCTCATTGCTCAAGCGAAGAGGTAGAAAAACCATGTCACCAAATACAGTGAGGGCTCTTCTAACGCACTTCATGTATTAAGGCATTTAGTACTGTTTAAGACAGTTAAAAACAATGCCATCAAACAGCCTGTGGTGTCTTCATAGGCAGAAAATGTCAACTCCATGTTGGGTTTTGTGTATTCTGCAGTTACTTTTATACTCCTTGGTTACTCTTCCCATCTTTTCTATCTTCCTTGTTTCCCCTGCAGTACTGGAAGTTCACAAGGTGATCCTTCACCACCAAGGACACTTAAGGAATCGGTGTCAGCAGACACGCTTTTTCCTAAACACTAGGGTCCACTGGTACAGAGGCAAGTATGAAAGCCCTAGCAATCCTGCTCTGTGGGATGAATGCTGACATGATTATAGAGAAAGCTGTGAGAAGTGTACCCTATTTATTCTTCCCAGTTATAAAGACTACACATGTAGTGAATCTGCATATTCATGTCTTCTTTTTTTAAAACTGCTGGGACTGACTAATTGAGGGGTTGTGATACAAATGTATATATAGAAAAATGTTCCATTGCTCTGTAAAAAGCCCAGTTTAAATCTACACAGAGGCACTTCAGTGCTGGAGAAATTGGTCAAAAGGAGCACAAGACATGGGTTGATGTTTGTACAACACTAGGTGCTGCAGAAAAGTTCAAGAGGTCCCTGTTCCAAACACCAATTATAAGAGCTGTAACACCTCTAGAGTATCTATCCTTATTTAGTGTTCAGTGAAATGGTTTTTTATGCTTTCAGTGAAGATAGGCTGGTGAAGCACAGAGCAGCTGAAGAAAGAAAAACTTGTGTTTAAATGGAAGAAAATTGCTAGTGTATTTTAAGTATGATGATTTTAATAAAAATTTCTCCATGCAGGTTTCTTTTTTATCAACAGGGTTCTTTTCAGTAACAGGCCTAGAAATGGAAAGATTTGTGAATGAGAGTAAAGTTTCTGAAAGCAAAGCAGGCCTCCTATTTTGCATTATAGTGATTTATTCCTTAAACAGTGATTAAACTGACTTTGTGTGTTTTAACAGACATAGTCTATTGCTTCTGCCAATGATTCTGAACACTCAAGTGAATAACAGAGTAGAGACTACTGGACAGAGAACAGAGGCATTTTTTTGTTGTTGTTTTGGTTTTTTTAATCAAGAGAAGAGTATAGTACAATTCTCCAGTTTTCAGATGAGCAAAAATCACGGAAGGTGCTACCAGATTTTAAGGATTTATTTTGGGGAATCTCACAGTTCTAAAAGTTTTCCTGATTTAGGAGTGCAATGACTGACAATGTATGCTGATTATGCTGCTGAAGCAATGCCTAGCTGATACCCCTACAGTCATTATTCCAAGCAGTTCAGCTATAGAGTAATACAGAACTAGAAGAAAGGTGTCCAGTTTCATAGTGTGTTGTATTTATTTGAAACCAAAACTTACTTTCTTTTTATATAGCTAAGGATTGAGAGGAGTGTTAGGTCTTGAAGCAGAGCTGTTCTTTAACCAGAGTACATTCAGAACCAAGAAAGCCACAAAATCAAGTACTTACCTGACCAGAACCTCTTTTCCCACCGTGGCATTGTTTTCCTCCTAAGTTATTGGACAATCTAGATGGAGCCAAGACAGTAAAAACAGGAAAGCAGTTGAAACGACAGAGTGCTGGAGGCCATGTTTTGCTTATTAGCTTATTTGTCATCCTCACAGCAGCAGAATTTCTGCAAGTTTCTGAGGTTTGCCAGTACTTGAGTTTAAGAGTGTTTCAGTTAAAGTGGAATATAGTTATCTGAAAGCGACTTCTGAACGCAGTGCCCAAGAATAGCAGTGACCAGTTTTTGCTAGGGAAATGGCATGTATATAGACACATCAAAATTATTTTTATATGACTAGTACTTTTTTAAAAAACTTACTTTTTCAGGGGTTTAGGCAATATGACAGTCTAATCTTTGGCACTTTAACTAGGTGCTCTGTGTGTGGATGGGAAAGGTGGCTAAAGATAAGACAATTTTCATGTTTGGCGTCTGTTCCTCATCTAAAACCTCCAGCATTAAACCTTGCCTGTGTTGTGCTCTTTATTTTAAATATGCACAAGGTAGAGACTGGGCTAAGTTCAACTTGGGTGCAATTCAAGGTACTCTACCACAGCCTGCTCAGAGGTGGACCAGTATTTCCAGATAGATGCTCTGGGAACGGCACAAGCCCTGATCTCAAATTTAATGAATTTATAAACATGAAACATGATGAATTCGTGAAACATGAAAAAAGCATATAATTCCTCCAGTAATCATAAATAACCAGAACCGTTTTGATGGCGTGAGCTGCTGATTCAACGTAGTAAGTTCACTGCTGTAAAAGGAGCCATAATTCTAGTGAAACCAGTCAAGTTGTGCCTACATTCAGAAAGTCGAAGTCAGTCTATCTTAACGGTGTTTTTAACTCACTGTGTTCAGCACTTAAGAGGTTGTATTTATATTTTGAATGCAATTGCAGAATAAATTAAAACATGGATTCCAACAGACTCATGATGTAGCTGCTTCAATGTTTGTGTAGGCAGATGTGGTGTTCAGTTACTTTTTGGGGCATTATGTCTGATGATGTAGTTCAGCTGTACAGTGATCTCTAATGTTATCAATTTGTCTCCTTGAATTTGAAAGTGAAAAAGCCTTTCTTTACTGAGAAACTTGATTTAGGCTGAGGCAGATGCACAACTCCGATTTCTGCTAAATAGAAATCTCTTGAAAACTGTACAAACAGGATTTTCTCAAAGCTTGAATTCTAAAAATACATACAGTTCTTTGTAATGACCCCATGATTGCTGTGGAAGAAATTTATTATTGTGTCTTAATATTACTTACCTTTTGGCATGTTTAAGAAATGGTTTATTAACCATCAAAAATAAGTTAATCCAAAACACATGAGAATGTAGCACCTTGCAAAAGGCATATAGATGTACATTAAGGTTATAAAGCATGCTGCAACATGTATTTTGACATGTATTTAATTAGCACCTACAGAAACGTATCTTATGTAGAATCTTTCCTTGTTTCTCTTACTAAGCCTGCATAAAGGCCGGCAAGTTCTGTAGCATTTGACTTCAGAGCAAGGAGCTGCAGTGCTCTTCTGTTGCTGAGAAAATGAACTGTGACCTCAGATACAGCACACTCTCGTAGGGCTTGCATCATATCGCCCTCTGCAAAGTGGGGTAGGAATAGGTACAGAGGCCACTTTGGATCTTTGGAACATGATTAAGGACATTAATTAGAATTACTAAAAAAATAGTGATGTTTAAACCTGTCTCCTGGTGAAAGAGAATATGAAGATGGGAGAGAGAATAATAAATCTATGCTAAATATTAAATTTTTTCTAGGAAAGAATATATCCTGAAGTCCAAGACCACAATTTATACTTTTTAATACATTCTGCCTTTTCCAATCCTCACTGAGCTGTGCTGGTGACTCAGTTTTACAGTACAGGTAGGGACTGATTATTGTGGGGTTAACCTTCCTTGTGATTTTGCCACTAGCAGGGAGAAAACAGGCACAGATGATAACAGCACATGACAGAGATATCTGTGCACATTTCACAGCTGACCCGCACGATAAGAGATGCCTTACCTGGGTTAAGGTACCCCAAATCCCACCATTTTATCCAGAACTGTCTCTTCCAAAGTGATTTTCTTTAAAATTTCAGCAAGTCAAGTCATTATGACTAACAATCCTCGAAAACGCTTCTTTGATACAGGCAACATAGATGGAACTATTAGAAGATCAGTTACTGCCCCAAGTGTAATCAGAAACTGATCTTGCTCAGGCCTTCTGTGGAGCAGTCTGGCTGTGCTCTCAGGTGCCTGACAGCATTTCCTGAGCTCTGTACCTGGTCCTACTGACCTGCTGGCCGGCACAGACCGAGCTCTGAGGCAGGTTATGACCCTGGAGAGCAAATTACTATCCCAATTAAGATTCTCTGACTTTCTCAGGGTGTCAATCTGAGTGCTGCCTTTAATTTGTGTTCCAATCAGACAGCGTTATGGCTAGCATAATTCAAGCTCCAAGGCTCACTGGGGTTGTAGGGCAATGCTCAAGGGGGTACATCTGAGCTGTTGCAAACATGAGTACTTTGTTAGGGTACCAGACGACCCCTCCTCTGTAAGCCTAACAGGATTTTGGGCTTCTCACAATTTTGAGGAAGAAGGAAAGAAATTGCAGCATCCCTGTTCACTGGAGCATGAGGAATGTCCCCACAAACCAGCATCTGTCATGCATACAGGATTAAGCACGGAGCCCCTATATGCACAGCCATCTCTGATGAGTTTCACGTGGTCTCCCTGTCTCAACAAATCAGGTTAATTTAAAAGATACAATTAAAACATGAACATCTGTACAGAAACACAGCCCATTGGAGTTTAGATGCTGAAAGTTTCCCAAGACCAGCAGGTGTAGTAACCTTCACCAGAAGACCATCATACATCAAGGAGTTAGTGACCCACAGAGCAGTTAAGCTGAGCTGGGCCAGGCCCGAGGTGTGCTGTGTGTGTTCCCTGGCTGCAGGATGAACTTACCTAGCTAATGATAGCAGAGGAGCTTGCAGGCAACTCCCGCTGGGTACCAGCAATTACACCTCCTGCCTGGCCTTGCCCGTATCTAAAAGTGCAGCGAGAAATTCTCGTGTAGACATCCTTCCTGCTTGACAGTGGAAATGATAAGTAGGTGAACAAAATGATGAATTGTTTTAAGAAAATCCTGTAATAGCTCGAATAATAAAAAAACGGGGTAACCCTTCCACGGGCAGGATCTGCACAGGATGCTGTGCCAGAGGCCTGTTTGATGCCTCACAAGGCAGGGTTCCCAGCATTGGAAGGGATGCAAAATCATCTATACTACCCTCTCTTTCTTCATTGTGCTAGCTCTCACAAATGGCACCTTAAAAGTTACTTTACAGAGTCTGATTGCCTTTGCGCTGAGATCATAAGGAACAAACACTTCCTGGTGCAAAACAGCAGGTAAGATGAAGAATCAAGTTTTGTATTTGCTCTTCATGGGCAAAACATCTTTCTGTTCTGCCTGTGTGCCTCCCAGCCTGTACCAGGGAAATTGAACTTTTGAGGAAAAGAAGTTGAAGAAACCTGATGGCCAGCACATGTTCTACCTGCTACACACCTCTTGCCTAAAGAAATGGAAGTATGATTAAAAAAAAGAACTAAGGAAGAGGGAAGATGCCTTTTGTGCATGATTTTTTTAAAATGTCAAATAAAAGCATAGAGAATTCACAATGCATGTAAAAGTATCGAATCATTTCCCAGACCATCTGCATCCTTGCATGTTTCACACAAAAAGTTACTTGCACATGTACAATAAGTTGAAGGAGGAAGGTGTTTTAACTGCTCAGAAGGACATCAGAACTACAAAACCCCAGGGCTTTATAAAGAAGCAGACTGCACCAGGCATCAGCAGAAGTGCAGGTTTTTGTTAGTTATGAGGCAGGATGGTTTTGTTTACCTCCCCAACTATCCTAACTTACGGACAAGTCCCTCTGAGTAGTTCTGTCAGGTTAGAGACTTGTTAGTTCTTTCTTATGTCCCATTTTCTTGTTTGTCTCAAACTCGCTATAAAACCAGTGTAAAGTTATGGTGTAATACAAGCTTCCACACCACTATTTTATGTGCTATTTTTAAGAGATGGGTCCAAAGCACAAAAATCTTGAGCTCTAGGGGGAAGTCAAAAGTCTGTAAGACCCAGCTCCTATACATGCTCTCTTCTCTCCCTTTGACTTTCCACTGCCCTTTTCCAGTCTGTTATGGAGATGAGAAGAAGATGGAACTGTAGAACCTATTCCTTGCCTCAGCTTGGGAAAAGATTTAGCAGCATCCATGGAAGTGCCAAATTAGTTTTTCTGGAGCACTGTTACCATGCTGAATGTCTTGCAGAGCTTATCATAATTTATTTTTTACACCCCTCAGGGTTTTGAAAAATCATCTCCCACAAAGTGGTGTGAAGGGACTCTGCATTCAAGCAGTTTGCAAGCCTAAGGAGTTACAGGTGGCAGGAATAACAACCTGCAGCAGTACAAGACAGTGGCCAACTGGCCAAGCAGCCATTCTGCAGACCCGTGGCAGTTGCGATCCAGGGCAAACTGAGCAAGAGGGAACACCACTGAGGGTGCTAAATGACTGATATGGAAACAGAGCAGAGAAACAAAAAATAATCCAACACCCCAGTCTTGCCAAGGCCTCTGCTAAGGTACCAGCTGCAGCTTTGGGCTACATAGTTCAAGACAGAGAGTAGTCAATTACAGGCAGAAAATCCGTATGTAAGAAGAGTAGTGAAAGACGTAGGGTGTATGACTTGTGGGAAAAGACTTGGTTTGTGCTGCTGAGAGAGGAGGATGCTGAACAAAGGAGCGTTTTAATAACTTTTGGATTAATAAGAAATGGTTGCAGAAAACAGATCACCATGACAGACAAACTTAACTGCAACAAAAAGACTCAGAACTTTATAAAATACTTTCCAGTCATAAGAGAAGCAAAATTTTTTGGTAGATTGTGCGAGGCAGTGGCAGTGCCTTCACTACTGTAGGTCTTTAAGAACAAGTGAGACAAGCATCACTCTTGCATAACCCTCCCTGGGGCACAGGGATAGCCTGGACAACCTTACAATGGTCTTTCCAGCCCCCTAGTTCTGTACTCCACCACTAGTAACAGATTTAGTTTGTTATCCAACTGCTAAGGTTTTGAGGGAAGTGGAGAAGGGTAAATGCTATGCCAAGTTGGAATTCATTCAAGACTGCTATATAAACAGATAGCAGCCATCATTACATCTCCCTATTGTTCCTTACCCTATGCTGAGCTTTAGCTGTCAGCAAATAATAGATGTAAGCATTTCTAGATTTACTAGTTTATTTAGCATCAGATCAGTCATGCAAGCCACTTATTGAAAATAGACTTCCCACCATCAAAGCATATTCTCATGGCTTATCAGCATTTCCATGCAAGCACACAAGCAGGTACATTGGCCCCAAGTACAATACACTGAAACAACAAAACTGTCAATTTTTTTCTGATTCCAATTTTTCTCTGGTTCATTTGCACAGTATGAGAAAAGTAACTACACAAACAGGCTTAGTCAGAAGTAGAAGTGTACAGTTAAACAAGCAGTCCATAAACTTATATTTAGTCGTTAACATCTTTGCTAGTACAAGCAAACAGTGTTGACAGTACAGGATTTCTTAAACATTAAGCAGTAAAAGAAGGAGTCAGGTACCCAGGACACACAGCTAATTTGAAAAAGTCTGATAGATGTATGATATTTTTCATTATTATTAAGAGCCCAGCCACACTGCTCTGAGATCAGCAAGCTTCTGTAACAGGCTTATAAAATACTTTGTATTACAAGTCAATAGCACCATTTGTCTGTCTTGGCAGCATCAGCACGTACCCAAACCATGCAGCATATACTCCTCTTGAATTAACAGAAGCACAAAACCTGCTTACAGTCTCATCCACATCCAGCCTCAAAGCCAAGAGCCACCACAAGCCTCCAAACCAAGGTCAAGCTAGACACAAACCCTTGAAGTATTACATTTCTTCAGGTTAAAAGCAGCTTAAGCTGATGAGCTCCTTACTGTGGGTCTGGATCGGCCAGTCAGACTCTGCTTGCTGCCTCCCAGGCTTGCCAGGGCATGGTGGTATAGCTCCTTGGGACTAACAAACTGCTTCCCCCAGGTGAGATAGATAGACTCACTGACTCTTCCCCTCTTCTCCCACTCCCTTGCAAGCTGAATCACCCACCCTTGCTGTTCTGAAAGATCATTCTGTTTATCTCATTCTTAGGGACTAGGGTTCACCCTCCACCTCTCCATCTTTCCTTCTCCCAGAGCACCTAATCACTTCAGAGTTAATTTTCTCACAAGCATAGGCCTCTCAACACTGTGCATTCAGGGGGTGGGGGAGGAAGAACAGCCAAACCCCAAAACAATGTCCCTTATGGAACATTAAATAAAATTTCAGCTATTTAATCAGAAGCATTAACATGCCTTCGCATAAGCATGGGGTGTGAACAGGGAAGTGGTTCCTGTTGTACATAACAGTATGAAGACACAGCTGGATTTAGCTCACAGCAGCTAGTAGTTTAACTGTTCTTGTTTCTAATTGCTTTCAGTAAAAAAAATCTCTTCTTTTGTAATTACTGTTTCCCTGCAGCTAAGATGGTGAAGACTTGAACAGAGCAAACGAGGCACCCACCACTACGCTGAGGGCAGTAGGTAGGTGGTGGCACCAATCTGGGACCCTCTGCAGCATCTCATAGATCACTGTCATTCCCAAGGAAGATACGTCTCAGGGAGGACACTGCTGCAGCAGGATTTAGAAAATCCTTCAAACATATTTTTTTCTAAATATGCATACAGTCCATTTGCTTAGTTTCATGAAACATTTCTTCACAAACTCCTGTTTGCCATTAAAGACTACTCCTGGCCCCATAGCAAGCTCAGGAACAGACTGGGAGCCATATTAATAGTACAAACAAAACAGCTTTGGTGTCTCACAAATGAAAAGTGGGGTCAATGGTGAGGTTTTTCCATCTAGAGGAGGCTGGCGCTGGATACATTTGTGCTACTTTCATAAACATAGCTGATGGCGATGTCTCAAAAATAACAAATCGGGGACCCGAGACCTTGGAGGAAATATTTGTAGAAGCTTTTCAACTTATTCCTTGTCCAGGCAAAGCTAAGAGCTCTCTTTGGTGTGCTCCGTAGCAAAATCCACTGGTGTTTTTGCTGTGGATGTTTACTGTTTGGCAGTACTTAGGGATTTGTGGTGGTGGTTGTGCTTGTTCATGTAAAGTTAGCATTTGTAATGCAATCATGCCTTGGGATCTGTTTTTTTCTTAGATACCCAGGTTCTTGCAGGTGTGGTAGCCGTATTTTCTCACAGTGCAATGCAGCTATTTGGAGCTAACATGTGGAGGGTTTTGTGGTTAATGTCTGTAAAACCTGTGCCTTAATCTGCAAAGATATTCTCACATAAGTGCCTTTATTGCTGTGACTAGGCCAATTGATTTAAATGGGCCTAGTCATTTTGGTTACTTTCAAATAGAAGCGTAAGATGGAGCTTAACGGCAGTTTCTCAGATATATGGGTCTTAAACAGCCACAGGTCTTTGCACTTTATTCTTCATACACCCTGTTTGGTTAGTTAAGTATGGTAATTTGATCACTGGGCTTTTGCAAAACCTACAGCTCCTCTGGCTTCTCCAGAGGGGGAAGAGAGAATTCCTTGGGCAGGATTAAAATAACATTACTTCATCACAACTAATGTGGTGCCCAACACTATTGCTTTGACAGAGCTTGGAAGAGAGCCTGCCTTGGGGCTGCAGTGTCAAAGGAGACATGGATGAACAACTATTGACTTTGTGGACAATTAATTTAAATTTCCTAGATTAATGAAAAAGCTTTATTTTGGAAGAAGTAGTTCAAAAGGACATGGCAGATGATACTGAGGGCTGATACAATAAAGCAGACCCTTGTGCACAGTTCTGTGGATGAATAAATATGACTCAGTGGCTACTGGACCATATTGTCTCTGGGACAGATCACATGCCATTTGCAGCTGTAAATCACACCCAATAGCTTGCCTCAGCTTTTCAGTTACCAGAATAACTGTCTAAAGTCTATGACATGGTAATTTCAATAGGAAAGCCATCCCAGATCCACCCAACATTACAGTCTTTTATCTCTTTCATAGACTTTCCTTGTGTGTACATGTGGAGATGCAGTGATTGTCTCCACACAGTTTTATATTATAAAGCAGATCATTATTTACAGTTCCAGACAACAAATGGGACCAAGTGTTAGAACTGACTTTGCTGTTTCTTCTGCCAACACTCTAAGTGGGCAATGCTGCATAAAATATGATACTAAGTATATCAACTGGTATTAAGTAAATGATATTAAGAAGATCATTGGTCACAGCACATGATATTTTTCAGAGTTCCTAAGCCTAATGTGCTTCTTTGGATTGACCTAAACCACATCTTCTCCACAGAATGAAGAAGATGTGGTTGACAAAGGAGCTTCCTGGTGCTGAGGACCAGAACCTGGCACAGTGCTGTTCTTGTGCCACTTTGCTCTGAACTCACCCTGAGCGTTAGCAGTTCGTACAGCCAAAGCATCTACAGCAGCCCAGGTGCCTTCATTTTCTATTGGGAAACTAACTCAAGGAGCTAAATTCTTTTCTGGTTCTCTTTGGCATTTGTTGCACAGCACTGGGCTATTTTTGTCAGCCACGTATAGGCTTTTGAGAAAGGAAACAGAAGGTGCCAGAAAACAGCGTGAGTCTAGGAAATGGGAAGGGAAAGGAGAAACACCTCTCCCGGGGTACTAACTGGCAATGACAAATCACACCAAAGCTAGCTCACAGAGAAATATATTTATACTTAACCAGTAAAACCCAGACTCTTTTGGGAGCACCGCAGCTCAAAAGAGCAGGAGTGAAACCATGTGATGGACCCAAGGGCAACAGCAGATTTGTTAGGGCAGTGCAGCTGAAACTTGCCAAGCATCAGATGGCTTTTCTCCCTCTGACTGGCAGCTGACAGCTCTTCCTGGGTGCCCCATCGGGTCCAGGGCCAGGAAAAAAGATGAAGCATAAAGGGGAAGGAAAACAACAAGCCATTTGGCCATGAATGCATGTTAACACTTGTTCTTGAAACCAGAGTTCAAATGCAAAACCAGTAAAGATCCCTTTCTTTTAAACTCTGCTCTTTATGTATCATCATATAACACCCTGGAATGCTGTCATTCGGGCAGACAGAAAAAAGTAGCTGATACTATGGGACGAGCTCTATAGTACTTAATAGGAGCGAACTCATGCTGTTTAATACACCTTGGCCAGTAAACATCTTCCCAAAACACAAATTGAGGCATAGATTGTCAGTTCTTGGTCACACGTGCTGTGGTTGGAGCATCACCAGGCGGGTGCCTCTGGAGCAGTTTAGGGCAGCTGTAACCCATCACAAAATGTTGTGCTTGTGTTGTCACCCCACTTCAGCCCATGTGCTGAGCATGCGAAAGGACAAGGGTACTGAAACACTCTTCTCCATGTGTCTTGGTATGAAGGAGCCAGAGGTGGCAAAAACATTGTACCACAGTATTTATTAATCTTTCATACCTTGATATCCATTACACTGAATTTCATCCAGCGATGATCCATGTATACAAGAATGTTAAACGCTATGGTTTCAGTTCCAATCAAGTAATGCTGGCAAAGGGCAAAAGACAGCTTAAAAGGTTACTGCAACTGTTAATGCAGACATAGGTCTTGGAGACTATTCAGCAGTCTCTGCCTCTCTTTTGATAAATGTATGTATTTGTGTATGTGTGTACATATATATTTTAATTTATATATAAATAATTTTATTAATAAGTTCAGAATTGGGCCACTTTCACTATTCTATTCTTTTCCTGCTTCTGTACTACGCCTATCCCCACAGTACCTGAATGCTTTCCAATAGTGACCAAGTTCATGACTGCGTTCATGTTCTTTTTTTCCACTCTGGAGGGATAGAAGAGCATGCAATGAAGGTTTTTTTGTTGGTTTTTTTTTTGCTTTTGTTGGATTTTTAGTTATATTCATGCACATCATTCCATCCTTATGGAAGTTAGAGGATTCACACTCCAAGGGATGCTCTCCATATTTGCACTGACCCTCCATCAATCTTCACTGAATTACTCTGGCCACAAGTTTTACCTCCCAGATCTAAAGCACAATTTTGCTTATGTGGAGAATCTAGACTTGTCAGTAAAAGTTTCTACGCGTTCTGGAACTAAGATCTTCACATTCCACATACGACTAGACTACATAATTATTTTATTCCTATTTTTCTCCTCTTTGTTCCTTATAAATTTATTTTATTCTTACTTTGCAATGCAGCTGATGGTTTTTGTCCAATGCAACGTGGTATTGAGCAGGGGCTTATCAGGGAAGCTGAATTTCTTTATACAAAAGCAGAAATAACTCTCATTATTGTGGTTGTATGTTCTAACTGAAATTACTCTGAAAGGGAGGAAAGGATGTTCTTTGAGCTATTGTTGTTTTCTAAAGTAACTTTACGGCTGTTCTGAGATGTCTCTTTGTTTACCTTTTGTATCTTCAGGATTTGCTTGTATCCCTGCCATTGTGCTCTAGGTCTAATTGTACATCTTGGTTGGTCAGCCTCATTCCTGCTTTTCTCCCATAAAAAAAAGCACTTTGCCATGCCTACATAAACTATAGACTCATAACCTGAGCAGCAACAAGGTAGACTCAGCCACAAAAAAATGAGCTCTCCACCAGGAGAAATATACAGCCTCTGCACAAGCCAGGGGTCAACGTACCGTGCTGAGACTTACGAGTGTCCATCACCCTGTAAGCAGGCAATACACAGGACACTGTCCAAGGATCTGCTGGGAGTCCCCACCCTACGCCTTCATATGCCACTCTTAAGAAAAACCCCGAGAGGTGCACTGCAGGGCTCTGCTTAACAGCACGCCCCAGGATGTGTGCAGGAGCTGAGGGACAGCTGCCAATCATTATTTGGAAACGGGTGTTTATCCTCCAGAGTCCTGCATTTGCTGCTTAGCAAATGCTGCTATGCATCTGCTAAGCTGGACACTGACAACTTCCAGCATCTTCTTCCCTCTCCCTGCTGCTGGGCTGCAGCAAATGCAGTGTTGTCCTCACTTCCCCCACAGCTGCCAGCTGCGTCTGTGTTTCGCTCACAACACGAGCTGTAGGAGAAGGGTCTTTATTTGGTAAGTGCCGAGGCCCTGTCGCCAGTGAGCCACAGCCTCCTTCAGCCTGGGACTCGCTGTTGATCTGAGCCCCTTCCAAAAACTTTTTGGTTGCCGCTTTTATCCTGCTCTAGTACCATAGAGCTTTTCAGAGCACTTTGCTTTATTGATCAAGGCATGGGGTCCTTGCAAAGGGGATGCTGGGCAGTTTTTGTCAGTCCTCTCCATGTGCCCAACAGCCTACTCTCTTGTGGGGACAGAGCCCTTAGTACCCTTCTTCTGAAGAACACGCTGTATCACAAACTTTTGCCTTGATGCTCTTCAGCATTCAAAAGTTTGATTATGGTGTGTCTGCATCTTGACAGCATGTTTGCACAACACAAAGTACAAACTTCACCTAACAAACCAGCACCAGGCTCATGCAGTGCATTCTACTGTGTCATCTGCAAAATAGCAAGCAAAAGTGTTTGAAATGACAGGAAATCTGTTCTATTTTGGAGTGAATCTTGCTGAATTTGTAAAAAACCCTGTTGTTGTGCAAAGGCAGGCCATCGTTAGCCATTTAACAGCCATCAGATCCTCAGCCTAGGTCTCAAATATTAGACTTTAATTGGCTAATACCACAATCTGCCTCTAAAGGAAAAGTTTTGCTAAGTTCAACTACTTTAAAAAGATGGCAAGTTCCGCCTTTTGTACTTGAAGGACTTTGCTAATGTGTTGAACTTTTTAAAAACTTAAAGCTTAGGATTTCAACAGAAAAGAGCATCAGTAATTTTCTACCTAATTTATAACCACAGATGTAGAACTGGTCCACCCCAGTAGTTTTTGGGTGTGTTCATATTCTTCAGCTACAGTAAGACACTGGTGTTGCACTTTCAAGTCTGAATTATGGCAGATGCCACCAGGATGCGATTTTTCAGACAAAACCAACACACATAACACTCCTTTCTTCAGTTACATGCATACACCCTAGTGCTCCTCTTCCTTCTGTATAATACTGCAATACAGAAGCCAGGCATAGTACTTTACTGACTCACATATTGGTAATTCATTCTGCACCCACATCCTGATTATTTCATATTAAGCATAATGAAAGAAAACTAAGCAAAAGCAACTGAAGCCCCAGAGCCTTTATGCACAAGACTGAGCTGCCTCTGAGATCATGCTGTCACAGGGAGGTCTCCAGTTGCATGGCATCAGTTCATATTTGTGATATGCTATGGTATAATTTAGCAAAGAATAATTTTAAGAATCAGCTGGGACTACTTTTCAGCTCAACAAACCATGTCTCAGATGAAGATATTTCTGCTCAAGCGTGCATAGAAGCACAATGACTGTGCAGCTGGCCCCACTTCTGCAGATTAGGAGCAGCTATCCCAAATGAAGGAGGAAACATTACAGAAATCCAACCTCTCCCGTCAAACCTCCCCACTGACCAAACTCGGATGCTTTCACCACTGTAACTGGGGGAGGAGACCTGTGACTGAGAAGTGCATTCATCCTGCAGTCACCTCACAGGAGATAAGAAAGATAGTACAAAGTGAGACATGTGGATGTACCTATCACCTTCTCCAAAGTGATTAGTCTTACTGTACTTGTTTTCAGGGGAAAATATGCAAAAGGTGTCTTGTTGGCCTGGTCACAGCTGCCATGCCCCCACCAGCTGTTTCAGCTGACCTCAAAGTGTGTCACCTGGGAAAAGGATGGATGCACGTACTTTAAAGTTCAACTGTGCTTAATTAGCAAACCTTTTTGTACAAGTTCAAATAGTTGTAAGAAATGGATAAAAAAATCTCAAGTACAATACATTGATTAGCATGCATTCTCACCTAGTAAAGACAATATCTTTAATCATCCTTTTTATATTAATCTAGATTACACTTTATTTATCAAACCTACCATACCAATAACATTGTATTATCCTTTAATTTCATCAGGAAATGCAGCTACTGAATGTTTTATTAATGACTTGTTTTTTCAGTAGCTGATATGTTTTTTCAAGGCAAGTTGTGCAAGGCCTAACAACGTAAAAACAATTAAAGCAAAAAAGGAATGTTGAGTGTATTAGGGTCTTAGGTAACTATCAGTATTAAAAAGTTTAACAAACACAAAGGACATATTGTTGTACATTCAATAACATTACGAAATTCACATGCTACCAAAGTGATAACAAACATATATGGTTATACATACTGATGCTTGTTAGCATTTCAATTCCTAGCAATTATGTTCAACAAAAAAATCAAGGTAGCTGAAGAGCCTGACCCTAATTTTGCAGGCTGATCCATGCATACAGCTTTTAACTTAGGACACAGGAGCTCTGGGTGGATGCAAGATCTGTGCTGGTGGATCACTTTACAGGAGGGGTCCTTTGTTAGGAAAATATGGACTAATTATGCTGACAAGTGGAAACTGATTACTCATGAGGTTAAATTATCTGGGAAGCAACTAGATTATACTACTTGCTCCCAGACCTTGTATAAGAGCGTTTCACCAGAGCAAAATCATTAAGTTGTGGAATAGCTTCCTTCAAGCATTTACAACTTGTATAATTGCAGATTATTCCCTTAGGCCCTATAAAAACACCTTCTAGCTGCACAGTTTAGAAATTAATGAGTAAATATAATGGTATTTAAAAAATTTGCATCTACTCTAATCCTCTTTTAGTCCATCGTTTCATTTTGCTAACACTTTACTAAAGAATGAAATAGCAGAAATCTTGAGTAATTTTGGTTGTCATTAAAATACTGTATATAAACAGGAAAAGTCAGAGTAAGGCAATCTCAACACAAGCTCAGGAATGTACATTTTCATGCCCAGTGGAATTAACATTTCAATTTCTTCCCAGAAGTAGTGGAATGTTTTTTGCATATATATCCCCAAATACTTTTTGAATTTTACAGATAAAAAGCATTATTTTTTACATCAGTTTTAAAAGCATTGGCTTGGTATTTCCTTCCATTTTGTCTGCTGCAGGACTATGAATCTGGAAGGAAGCAGTTCAAAGAAAATCACAACATACAGAAGACACCTACTTCCATAAAACCAAATTAAATAGTATTTTGTTTCAAATGCCATCTAGAAACACTGGATAGATGTATATGAAGTAATACGCATTATGGTAGGTAGTTAATTCATCCCCATGTTTTTACCTGCCGGTATTACTGCAAATAACACTGTTTCCATGACATGCCTTATGGAACAATTTACTATTTTTATAAGCAGTCACATGCATTGAAGGTAGGATCACCAGCCAGCGCATTTGGCACCCCAAAGCAGAACCAGAGAGGCCAAGCTTACGAATCTCTCTTGCTGAATGACAAGTTAGCTGGTGTATGAAATGACAGATCTCAGCTGAAACAAGGAAGCACACATTGACCTAAGACATTTCTTCTGGAGCTGCTTCTGCTTCCTGAGTGGGTTTCTCTTCGGGTTTGCCATCATGGACGGGAGATGGGTTACAGCTGGCCTTGTTGCTCTCATGTGCACTGTGACCGCTGGCACTGCCGAGGCGAGTTGATGCCACCACAGCTTTTACTGCAGCCTGAGAAAGAGAGGATCAAGCAAACATTCCTTAAAGGACATGGTCTGTCAGCACTGCAGCCATAGCATCGTCCCATTAGGGAACGTAACCACATTTAGTCTTCATGGTAATGTCACATTCAGATACCTGCCTCAGCCTGGGCAGATTTAGAAGGCCACGTGAAATACCAGACTGATGTTTAAAATTGCTTCTTTCACAAGGTTACAAGTTGGCCAACATGAATAGAATTTTTTTTTTTCAGCTGCACATGCTGCAATTTTTTAGAAACTACTTCAGATCTCCTGTGCTGAAGTTAGATAGCAAAAAGAAAGCTATCTTCTGTCATAATAATAACAGTATTGTCACTGATTATTCCATGAAAAGTTCACAAAGGGAAACAATATTTATCACTATTGCACTACTGCATATACCAAGCACAAATGGTGCAGAGCCTACGGGCAACTTGCTATGTATATATATAAATACACATTGGGGATAGGCTCTCATATCACATAAAATGTCACAAAATGAAGACATGCATTAAGAGGGTTACATTAGCCCTTGCCATGAAGAGTTTTATTGCCTGAAAAACCCAAACGTACAGAGGTGAGGAAAAGAAATACTAATCTCTGTGTACACAACTCTAGCTATTTTCAACTTGGCTAGCTTTTTGCTTAGGCATCACAGAAGAAGTGGGTCTGCAGGAAGGGATAAGGAGTATAGCAAGTTTTGTGGATGGTTTGGAGAGGTAACTGTGCAAAAAAAAAAAAGGAAATGAAAAGAAAAATAAGATGCCAATTTAAAAACAGACTATATAAACATTGGCAAGAAGACTCAGCTAATATAGAATATGAAGTCAAAGTGCAAGGCATGAGCCAATAAAAGTGGCAATGACTTTGAAAGAGAGTCTAGACCTCTTAAAGGAAAAATCACAGACAACCACATGTGTTGAGAGGACTTTGGACAACAGATTACAAACAGAACAGGCCACTTGATATTATAATGTATAAAGATACTTCTAATGCAGTTTACTCTCACTAGTCATGTGGATGTTTATCAACACAATCTATGAAAAAACAAATCATGACTGACAGCTTGAGAGTTATTCTATAAAAATAGGTCTTTACGTAATGAAAGCCTGCTGCTGGACTTGTATGTTGGGAAAGAGAGGATAATTTTATATTATTCTTACTAACAAAATAACAATTAAAGCATGTATTCACTACCTGGTTACCTGGTTTGTTCTTATTTTTTGGGCAGGAATTAATTGTCTAAAAATTTGTGGTTCATTTCATGCATATATATGTGTAAAACTATTAACTCTAATATAACTGCTAACTCCAGTTAATTTTCTTAATAATTGGAGATTTGGTCATTTAATCTTTAATAGAAAAGTAATGAAGAAATAAACTTATAAAAAGCAACAGCTTTTAAACACAGAACTATAAATTGTTTGACTATAGGGATCTAAATAAACTGGGCTTCAAAAAAATCTCGTTGGTGATCAAAGGTGTGAAAATATAAAGAGAATGAAAATCAAAACATGCAGGAAGGGCACACATTTCTCTGTGACCTCCTGGGCAGGGAATGTAACAGCTCATTCAGAAATAATGAAATTCATGACTGCTCATGCTCTGAAATCATTGTGATATAACAACGTTGCATGGCATCTTCAGTGAACACACAGGTGTCTTTCTGTAAGGGTACAGAAATCTTTCTGAAGAGAGCAATATTAATAGACATGTTTAGTCTGTTCTGCACGGGCAAAATGTCACTGTGAATTGTATCTCCAGTGTCTGAGACCTTCATAAACGACAAAACTTTTTTCTTTGCCCTGTAGAGATTCTCTGTCACAGTTTCCTACTAATGCTGAAAAAAATGAGCAAAAACTAAGTTAAGGGTCATTGTCTGTAAATTTGGTTTTGCATGTGGGTTGTAGAGCTCTCAGAGAAGATGCTTTTTACTCTTATTCCCCAGGGCTATAAGGGCAGCTTCACTGTAACTTTGGTAATGATTTCTGTCCTGAAGTATCCCTGATAGTCTCTCCTAAGCAGACATAAATCTTTAACAACTGAAGGGATTAGGGGATGTTATGTCAGTTAGATGCTCAGCTGCCTGCCACTGGCACCTGAAAATGTTTCCCTGCTTCTTCCCATGGTAGATATGTAGACTAGATCACAGAGGAACACACTGTTGACAGAAAACCTAATTTATTTTCAGCACAGGTCCTACCTACACTCCTGCCTCGCAGTGCTCAATTTCCAGATAAAGAATGCTATTGCACATTTGCTCTCAGAGGTACTTGGAAATGCATGTTTTGGGCCTCTAATTTCAACCCACACATTTTATGGACCTACATGTCTGAAATGCTGACTCTAGATCATACAGAAGAATGGCTTAAGCTCCTGCTTTGTGTTGATAGGTATAGAAACTGAGGGTGGCTTACAGATCAAAATATGCTATAGCAGATAAAATATCCTCCAGATTTATGGATGCTCATGAAGCATCTACTCTGAATTTCATTCTTTCTGGTCAGTACTCTAAGGATGTATCAGCAGTACAGGACAGACAGATAGAAGCAAGGGAGGAATAATGGAAGAAAGGAAGGAAGGAAGGCAATGAATTTGCACAAGCTGTGTACATTCTCAGCAGTTCTGTGTAGATAAGAGTTTTCAATCAACGTCACACATTTTTTTTCATTTAGCTGCAGACATCGGCTAAACCAGCTTCAACTTTTTCATCTTCATCAGTCATCTTAAAAAGCTTCCATACCACTACGGAATGTTGTCCTGAAAAGTGTGCAAGGTTTCTGTAAGGCTACTAATTTAATTGCATGCTTTCATAGCCAAACCAGAGACTATGTCCAGAGACTTGCCTTAAGTTTACGCCGAGCATTGAATTCTTGAAGTTTCTTTTGTGCGTTGTCCATATGTGCGAAGTTTGCTGCCTTCCCTGTGACCCATGGGTGCTGCAAAGCCTGTAGAGTGGTGAGGCGTTTCTTGGGGTCTAAAACAATCAATTTTTTAACCTGCATCACAAGAAAGAAATACAAGACTGTCAAAACTTATTCTTCACTTAACGTTTACCGAGCTTTGCATTTTGGGGCTCTGGTCTTGGTTTGGGAAGCATCTTAGTGAAACACATTCTAAGAAACCAACAAGAATTTGCATTCAGGTCTTTGCACATATTTTGTTTCTGGAATATCTTGGTCCTCAATAAATCACTTCTGAATAAGACAGCCACTAAGGGGGAAGAAGGGAGAAAAAGAATCAACCAGTTACCAACTTTTCTAAGAGTATGTACCAACGCAGCTGGTCTGTATCCGCCATAGGCTGTTTTATGTATGAATTGTCACACAACCCCTAAGAGATTCTCAAAATACCCCCAGCCAGGCAGTTCTCTAAGCATCCCCACTTTTGGATTTGCACAAGGTTTAAACTGTATTAGAAAGTTTAAATTCTAGTGTATGCAACTTGTGCAGTCACTGCCAGGTACGTCACAAATGAAGTGAGTCTTTCAGTCACTGCAAAACCTCATGTACACATCAACTAAAGAGTACTGTACAAGTATTTCTCTCTTAGCCCACTCTGAAAATAACTCTGTTTGTGCCAGTCTTTCTGTTATTGAGACCAGGGAAGCTGCAGCTCTCCAAACACAACAGTAGGACGTTTTTGGGAACAAGGCATTGCAGACATACCCCTGGGAGTGGAGGTGGTACAAACTGCTGGGTACAAATTGTGTCCAAGCTGCATTTCATGGGTTTTGCTGTATGTCTGGACAAGCGGTGTTTTAAAAAAACAGAAGGGTGAGGATGGAGTAAAGAAGGGCACAGATGGTACTCAGCCTGATACTTATACAACTCTCCTGACTGCACAGCCTCTTGGGGCAGAGTGCAAGTGATGGCACAGGGCTCCACCCCTGCTATGTGCCGAAGTGTGAGGGGAGGACTCGCTGTATGGCTCTCTGAAATTTCCCTACAAAACTATTAAAGAAAGATGGTGCACTGAAGTGGGTGCAGGAGAACAGGCATTGTGATGAATACCTGCTGTGCATCCACAGAAGAGGTCAAGTTAAGCAAATCACTTGAAGTCAACAATCCAGAACTGCCCACAGCATGGGTTTTGAGAGCCATGGGCTTCAGCCTTATCTACAACTTGCTATACAGTGTTCAAGCCTGAAACTCTTGAGCTTTACTGTAGCAAAATGGTAGGGACCAGTTTGGATCAAAGCTCTCTGTATACCATAAACGAGCAGCTTTGCTGCAGGCTGCTGTTTATTTGAGTTTTGGCAACACAAGACAGTAAATTATATTTTTTTGACCTTAGAAAAACTTCTACTATAATCTAATAGAACAACAAAAATGTACTTTGAACTTCTACAGTCCTTCCATTTGAGGCATCCTGAAGTACGTTACAAACACTAATTATGTAGTATTTTATGGCACGATTTGTATAAGTAATATGGAACTGAGCTTTTGTATCTTCAGTGCTAATGAAATAACTGAATTATGCAAGTTATTGTTGACTAAAAATCAAACTCAAGCATACCTATCTCTGCAGATCAGTATCTCCTGGATCCAATTTACTTTATCCAGTAATAAAGAACACAGTACAGATAGCACGCCAGCCCTTGCATTTTGCTAATGGACCATATTTATTAACGCAATGAGTCTTTCCTCATCTACCGAGAAAAAACTTAAATGGACAGAAAAAGGCTGTCAGCAAAAGCAGGGCGGGGCAGGGGCAGGGATGGTCTTCACTCCTTTCTAATAGTCTTCCTTCAAAGTTCAGACTTGGAAACTGCACAAAATACAAGGCTTATTTCTACATTCCCCTGAAGGTGGTTGCCCTGCAAAGAGGAACAATGAAATACCTCAGAGCTAGCATGAAAGGCAGGCATACTTGAACACTGACATCTGAAAACAATATGTGGCTTAGTTCACAGAAGGACCTGAAAATCCATGGTTTTGAGTGCAAAATTACAGCACTGGACTAACAAGGGATATTTAGCAGCACCATAATATAAGAAGAAGAGATAAGAAGAAGAAAAGCAAGGAGCCGTATGAACTATTAATTAAACAATTATTCTGCCCCCACCCCAAAATTGACTCTCTCTCTCAGTGGAAGTGATACTAGCCAAATATGTATCAGCAAAGACACTCCAGTCTCATCGTTGCTTTACTTACTAAATCCTTGGCATTCAGAGACACATCATCCCACCAGGGGGACACAAAGTCATATTCACAGTTCAGGATTCTCTTAAACATGTACTGATCTCCCCTTTCATCATAAAATGGTTCAAAGCCACAAAGTCTGCAAGGATAAAAAAGAAATAAATTTATCAAAGATTAGTCTTGGGTTGTTAGAAACAGTTCCTGTTATTATCTTCCCCTACTTTGTGTCCTGCAGACCACTTTGGGAAACCAGACCTGGATGTATTTATGAATTCCTAATTCTACAGAGCAGAGCAAAATGTGGTCATAAGCATTCATAAGCAGTGGGAAAGGCTGATCAAATTGTAAATTTTCCATTTTCACATGTCTGTAATTGGAACTATTAATATAGAGACTTACCATAAGAGTAGCTATGCAACAATTGATACCTGTTTACCTTCTACATGCCAGTAAACATTTTCTAGTAGCTCTTCATTTTGCTGATCTCAGGCTGAGGTCCCTTAGACTATTTAGTCACTCCTCAGTCTGAAACCTTTGCTCATCCCTGCTCTCTTCTGTGAGTCTTCTCCAGGCGTGTGTCTTTTTGAAGTGGGTCCAAACACCATTCAGTGTGAGCACACCACAGAGTTGCAAATTAGCATAATGATGTTTTCTATTTTAATCTCCATTTCTTTGCTAACAATTCCTGACCTTGGATTTGATTTTTTTTTTATTGTTTACAAGCACAGAGTTAACATGTTCATAGAGCAATTATCAGAATACCTGTAGCTCACTCCTGAGGGACAGGAATTAACAGAGGAACCATATTTTACCTGTGAAATTAGAAGTTTTTATATGTCCAGTTAGGACTGTTTTTTGCTTATTTTCATCACTGCATGTTCTTTCATCCTACCATCCACAAAACATAAAAACCTTCAGCAGGTTTTAAAAATCAGCCCTTATCTTTACTTAGGTAACCTACATATTACCAAGAAATTCTGTCATCTCAGTAATTGACTGCATTTATGAACATATTGAATAATACAGATCCTGGCACAGATCCACACTGCTGGCCCTGGGGAAAGCAAACTCACAGAAGCGGTTATCATTTATATAATATCCTTTTTTCCACTTCATTGCTCTCTAATCATGCCTGCACACATAATCAGATGTTTTAAAGTGAATTTCCTACTCAATCAGTAAGCATTCTGAGCTAAACAGAAAGTCTGCTACTCTACCTCCAGAAAATGCAACAAGCAACAAGGTGATGTCAGGAAAACAACAGCAGACCACAAAGAACAAGACATCAACAAAAACAAATCTAGAAAATATAACCTTACATTTTAACTTGTTTTTATATTTTTAAACCCAATCAGTGTGCTTACTGTCCTGAAAAAGGAGACAGATGTTCAAGGAAAAAATGTGTTTTGGGGAGTGGTGTGTAGCTGTGGGTGCAACAGCTGCATCACTTTGCACTGCTGAAGAGGAGAAAACCTCTATTGTAAGCACAATCTGGGCGTGTTACTGATTTCCAAGTCTGGCAGAGATGGATTAAAACATTAAACCTCCAAATACCGTGTGCTTCAGTAGGTGGGAGCCGGTCACCGTCCCTCTGCTGCTCCCCTCCTGTTTGCCTGCCTCTCCCACCACCATTTCTGACCTTGCTTCAGGTTGGCCCCTATCCCCACAGGGTGCCTTTGCTGAGCAGACTTGCTGGGCCACTCTCTGATACAGCCAAACCTGGCTTTGGGATACCAGGTAACTGATGACAGACAGTGAGACCAAGCTTAATGCTTGCTGTGACTGCGTTGGAAGCCTTCGAAGGGAGTTTCTATTTACTCCTGAAAATATTTTCATCGCAACTCACTACTATCACCTATTGTTGCCTTATTAACAATTTCTATGGATATGCTGCTACCTAAAAAACCCTTCAATTTCAGCAGCCAGATTTTTCACTACATGTCAAATTAGATGAATAAAACTAGAGGTGTGATTTCAAATTAGATAAATTAAACCAGGATAAGACCCAGTGTGGCTGCTCTTGATTTCATTTTATTATGAAATTTCATTTTATTATGCTGATTCATTTTAAGTCAATTACGTACCAAATAAAGAAAAGTCTATGTAAACAGCTTCAAAATCAATTAAAAATGACCAGACAGTGTTTTGTGCCTTTTAAAGTAAGTTAGTGAAAAAACACCTTTGATTAAATCAATGCAATTTTGACTACAGGCAAAGCCTGTGTATTGGTTGACCACTATCTGCATCTCAAATGTGCAGTAGAACTTCTAACGTGCTGCAGAAATACAAAAGGACTGGTCCTCTTTGCTGTTAAGACTAGAAATATGGCTTCCCTGGAATTATGACAGTTATCATCAATAGGTCTTAATATAATTTGCCTCAAGAATAATTGTTCTGTTAAACTATGTGTCAAAGTTTTGCTCGATCACACGGTAAGTCCACTTTTTATTGGTGAGAAGATACAGTTTTATGCATGTCTTCTGTAACATGGTAGTTAACTCTTAAATCCACTCTATTTTGGAGGCACATACAGCAATGTATTTTTTCACTGTACGTAAGTGCATTCCCTCTACTAAACTATGGGACTGAGACACGTAACACTGTCGTTTAGGCTGCAGGATTAATGAATTAGTTACTGTACATGCACCTTTCCAGTCTCAGCTTGTAATCCATCAGAAATATTGATCTACAAAGCTTTACACTCAATAGAAGTGTTTTAAATGTGGAATATTGTTGCAGCTAAGTGGAAGAGATGGCCAAGTGGATTTGACTACCACCCTTTTTGCCTGGCTTGTTTCTGTAGGTCAAATTGGATTTCAAGAGGGGAGGAGAGGAACAGGAGGAGGAAGAAGTAGAGGAGTATCTGTCCTGGCAGTATCCCACCCAGGAGCTCACACACTTGTGTTTACACCAGTGCAGAGTTTTAATGTGGCTTGGGAGCATTTCCTAAACACCTGGAAGGTTTTCAAAGGCTGCATATAGCAAATGCCACTCCATATATTCAAACAGGAATTTGCTTTATGTTCACGCTTGGAGCTTGCCTACACTTGAAGGCAAGTTCTGCTTAAGGAAGGCTCTCAGTCTCAAGTACAACAGCTATCTCTCAATCGTTGCATAACTAGGCAAGCCCATGGCTTAATCTAGATACCTTTGTAAAGGGACAACAAAAGGCACGTCTCCAATCTCAGGGACAGCCCTGCTGGCAAATTTTACATCTCTGCCACGTGGGGACGACTAGAACTGACCAGAAAAGGTCACCCGGCAGGCAGTATCTGAGATGTGGTCTTCTACAGACTTGAACCAGGCCTTGAGACCAAGATTCACATTTTAAAAGGAGCAGGTAACAAAATGGCAAATAGGAATATTGTAGCCTATTATTTACAGGAACCCAAAAGGAGAGCTCTGACATATTTGAAGCTTATGTACAGAACAAAAGATGTTTTCTGATATTTCCATCAGAGTGTTTATATATCCTTACAAGTAGTTTTAGTATAAACCCTAGAAAATATAATTTTTTCTTTGCAAAAGACAAAAAGAAAATAATGGTATTATTACACACTGTACTTGCTGGACACAGTTAATGAGTCCTAGAAGGGGAAAGAAAATGGCCCAGATGTATAAAATCCTCCATATCTTTAATGTATATGTGTAAAATCCCATTTTCTTCCCATAAAAGGCGTCCTGCAAGTATCATATACAACTACACAAGCCAGCTTAGCATTGGTGTTGCCAAGGGAATAAATGAAGTTAGTTATTTTCCCATAAAGAGAAGCGTCAATACATCAGATACAATTTTCCCTTCTCAATAATCTTCCTTTGAAAGATTCCATCGATACAATAAAATAATTACAATGCTTACCAGTTGAATTAGGACTAGCCATATTAAGATGCAGATGCAAGTGCCTACCTTTAGACACAAATGTTTTGAAATTTTGGCCTATAGTTGCAACTTCAACTGTTTAAAATATGTATGGCCAGCATCACTCACAGCCCTCTGTCAACAGTGTCTGGTTATTTTCTAAGAAGAGGAACTTTAACCCATCGGACTGATTTGCAGACAGGGTTCAGGGCTGTTCCCTGCCTCCTGGCTGAGATATTGTGAGACAGCAACAGTGATGCTGCAGCTGAAGCTGTAGCAGTGTCTGTGGCTGACACAGATGGGGCAGCTGCATTTGGGAATTTTCATAGGCACTGTAAAACTACTGCAAGCACCTTAACTTCTCCTTGTCCCATCTGTAGTTGAGAAGCTACTTAGGATCATAGTATATCTCACAGTTTATGCAAATAAGAAAAAAACCATACAATGCTTTCTGACACTCGTATGCTTGTATTTTTGCTTTTATGATTACATTAGTAGCATGATTCTGTGTAGACCTTGCTGCTGTTCAGGAAGAAGTGTTATATTTACCAAATATGTAACTGAGTGTTTTGCCATGCTCCTCTAGGATTTCACTTACTTAAATACGAATAGGAATATCATAATTAAAGTTCGGGATCTTGTGTTTTCCAACAGCACAGCTCATAACCTCATAAAAACCTGCAGGTGCTCACAAATGAACCACTCCGTGGCACTGTCTGCACTTACAGGATGTAGGTGATAATCCCCAGAGACCACATGTCCACCTCAGGGCCGTAGGCACATCCCCGCAGTATCTCTGGTGCTGCAGATGATAAAACACTTGTCAGTAAGATGAAAGTTGAATGTAGAAATAACAGTCACAAAGTCAATTTAAACTCCATGCACACTCGTAGGTGTCTTTTAAAAAGTTAGGGCCTGCTCCTTTAAGCCCTTAATTAGGCAAATGATTCCCTTCACTGAGTAAGTATAAAGTAACACAAACCATGTCCAAGCACAGCCAGGATAAAATGAAAAGCAGACTTTGGTTTCAAATTGCTTTTTAGATTTGTGAAAGGAACCACAGAAAGCTACCGCAGCACTGGGGCTGCAGCGTGACAAAGGAGGTGCTACTTTTGCTTCAGTATTTTACTTATTTACTTGGTACTTTATTTGGGCTTTATTTTTGGTATTCTGTTTTAATTGTAAGGAAAGACAAGGCCATTTCAGGCAATTGCTTTTGCTGCAGTGCAGAGCAGGTGGAAAGGCCAGGCAGTCTTGGGGGACTCCGGCTCTGCAATGGTGAAGAGAAGTTAATCTCAGCACAAGCAACTTGACAGACACACCTCGAGGAAAGCTGAGCAGACTGCTGCATCCCCCAGATAGGTCTGTTGCTGATGTGTGTAACTAAAAATGTGCATGGTTGCAAACTCAAACTGTGATGTGCCTACCTCAAGTACCACTGGCCGCCGTGCCCCCCAGGCCTCGTAGCTCTGCACACCCTCAAGGTTTGCCTCCAACTGGGCAAACCTCCCTGGGCAAAGCTCCTCAGGTGGCAGAATGAAAATGCCACATACAGAGAATGAAATGGAAGTGCTTGATACTGGGGGAGGCAAGACCCTTCCTTCCCTCACCTTTTGGCCACAGACAAAAATACCCAACTAATTTGGAAAAAATAATTAAAAAGACTGCTGAGCCACACATCCACATATCAGTAGCCCTTCTTCTCAGCAGTCACTGTATCTGTATTAATACCCATCAGATGTATGGCATGGCAGCAGAGCCCCTGAGCCCACTGCCTCTACAATGCATGTGGGATGGCTGCCACATTTCTGGGGCACAGTGGACTTGCTGCACCTATGCCCATCAATGCTGCAGCACATACATATGCATCTCTTCGCCCTCTTGAATTACACTTTCACAGTCATGAGCAGCAGGGCCAAGGAGGGCTGGGGCTTTCCAAAATGTATGATAGGTTCCTGCTCGACCTGAAGCTTTGGTTGCCCATCTAGACTGACCCAGGCTGCCAGCATGCTCCTGCTTTGCTCTCAGCCCATGGGAGGTCTCCACTGGGGCAGCTAGCTCTCCCAAGGAATGGGCTGCAACATCCCGGGGGAGCAAGGGTCCCGCAGGCATGATTTTAATCAGAGTATACACCACTCCCTAATGGCCTCCAGGCAGCTGGGTCAGACTTCTTCAACTTGCCTGAAGGATTTACTATTCAGGGCACACATGAAGCATTTTTACAAAGCATTAATATAGAAGGTAAAGGACATTAATCACTAAGTTTGCCCCATACCACTTGTACAGCCGGCAGCTGGGCAAAAGCTTGCCAGTCTAAGCGCAGACTTTCCCTGCCTCCTTATTCTTCTGCTAGGTAAACAGATGAACAGAGAAGGGCTGGTTTTGAGAAGGGACACTAGGTCCCAGCTGATTTCAACTCAGGTCAACCCGTAGCTATCAGGACAGCCTACAGGCAAAGCAGCCAATGGCCTCAGAGAAAGAGATGGAGCCAGACTAAGAAAAGAGATGTTAACCACCGTTCCCCCTGCCATGTTTGTTAATGCCGTGTGGGGGGTTCTGAAGTAAATAGGATAGTTTTTCCATCTAATGGCCAATATGTTTCCTCTTCTAGAGAATGTGATGCTTCTTGGGATGTCTTCTTGCTCAGAATAAGGGCAGAAGACACTTTCTGCCCTTTCGCTTTTCTCCTACTTTCACCTCAATATCGTAAAATGGCTACAAAGCAGACCAAAGATTTGTATACACAGGTCTGCCTTGCTATCAGGACTGTGATTACACAGTTATACATCTTGTAAATATGTTTTTTTTAATATTTCCAGAAGTTTGCTTTTGGTGAATGGATTTGAATGATGCATTGCTGTTAGTTTAGATGCTGGCTGTAACAGACTGATCATGAATCACTGCTCTGCACTGGCTTATTTTTATGTGCTACTGTCAGAAACCACTTATGCCCCTCTTGTTAAGTTCACTGAAAGTACAATATATCAGCAAGTTAAGTTCTTTGTGACCATCTTCTTGCTTTCAGTCCTCTGCATCACTTTGCGTGTCCCAGGGACTGTAGATTGGTAAATCTTGATGCCAAAGTATCCAGACTCCAGTACGTGTTTTTGTTGCTGTGTCCTTTCTGGAGAAGCTGCTGATAGCTGGGTGGGCAGGATGTGGGAGTTGGCAGCCTGTGACTATCAATTATTCATGGTTTAATTTGGCATTTCAACAGTATTCCTCCTGGGTTTCTTCCATGGCTGGAAAGTACTGCTTGAATATTTTCCAGGCACCAGGAATTCTGCATGGTCAGTTAACTCTGGTTGTAAAGCAAGGATTGCAGGTCCATGTCTGTAGGTATTGCAGGTCCATGTCTGTAGGCACAAAGCTCCTTTCTTTTCTCAGCACAGACATTCAGCCTCAACCCTCCCCACCAAGTTGTCCCTAATCTAAGAGCTCTTCTATGGGAATCAGCCCTAACCTATTTTTATGGTATATAAAGACAGGCATAAAAAGGGCTAAATACTAACTACAGGTTTATGGTATTTGTAGTGTAACTGTCACAAAAGAAGACAACCAGAACGTTAATAGCCATTACGTGAAGGAAAGTTTTACAAAACTAAGCAGTCTGGAATTCAGTGCTTCTCTAAAGCATACTTGGCACCTGTGTGTGCTTGGCAGAGAATGCTGTACAAGGTAATGGACATGTCACCTGAATTGTATTATCAGCTGTGCTACAAGGTAACAGAGTAATCTTTTGGTCTTCTCCAATGTCCTCTTTCCTTTGCTTCTACAGTTATAAAAGCAAATGCCAGGTCTTTAGTTTCCACATGGCTTGGCTCAGCTCTGTCCAAAACTAGCTGAGATGCTTACTACCCAGCACACTGCTAGCAACTTGCAGTCTCTTGTAGGAACCAATTCAGGATCTAGAGTTCAGCAAGAATGGTAGAAATAGGTTCCTCCACAAGATCACATTGGTTGCTGTGGGTGAGCATCCACCATGGGAAGCCCAGCAGGCTTGCCCGGGTGTAAACAAGATCACCAGCCTCCCTGGCCATAAGCTGCTTTGCTGACATGGAAGCACCTTGCAACGAAGGGCTGCAATCCTCTTTTGCCACAGGGCCTCCTTCTTTTGCATGTTCTGGTACTGGAGGATCCATTTCTGGGTCATTTTCTAGTTCTGGGAGTCCAGGCGAGCTTCTGCACATCTTCAGGAGCTAACTGTCCCCGCTCTGACAGCGAAGCTGTGCACAAGGGTGCTCTTCTGGGAACCTGACAGCATGCACGGGATGCCCTGCTGAAAGCTGCCAGGCAGTCAGCGAGGCTCCGTCCAGCTGCTGGCTGCTCAGCCTTGCATGGCTCGGCACTGCCACAGGAAACACAGCCAGAACCCACCAGGGTCCTGCCCTGCTCTGCAGACCACCCACCCACAGGCAGGCTGGAAGGTCTCCACAGGGACGGAGCATCCTACAGGCCTATGCTGTCCCCTCTGACCTGGGCATGCTGCTGCTGCTGCAGAAAAGTCTGCTGTGTGCAGGGGATGGCCAGGCTGGGCACGTCCCCACCAGCAGCAGGACGAGCTCCCGCTGCAGCCCCATGGGCAGAGCAAAATGCTCCAGCCCCACGAGGGAACGGCCACTGGGGCTCGGCAGCATCTTTTTAATTATTTCTTTCAAGATCAGTTTTATGCTTGCTTTCTCCCTGCTGTGGCTTTTGGATTTTTTTGGTGTGAGTTTTAGTTATATCCTCTTTGGATTACTGGTATCTGACATATAGCACAGCTACGGCATTGTTTGCCAGACGTTATGCACATGGCAATTGTAGTGTTCACTCTCTGCCCCACTTATTTTCTCCCCAGACCAATGGAGAAAAAAACCCCACATTCCTAATTATTCAGACTGTTACCAGTACTATGTTTTTTCACTTGCTTATCAAAACCTCACTCTCCCATATGACACTGAGTGAACATATTTTTACTTAAATGTGATTTAATTTGAAGTATCAGTGGTGGTTTTCTGGCATTCAAATTAGATGCCTTACATTATTAAAAGCTACAAGACTGATAAGCATGAACTAGCTGTGATTTTGGAAAAAACAGAAACATGTAAGAACAGGGCAACTGAGACAAAACACAGTTTCTAAACGTTGTGCTCATCTTCCACAGTTAAACAAGTAGAAAGTATCTTTAAAGGCCACCAACTGAAAAATAAAACCCCAGCATCATTAGGTACATAATTTCCTAAGTTCTAAATTACTAAAGGAATTAAAATCACCATCCTTGTGTAATATAGTGCTAAGCTAACGAGTTAGATGTTTGCTTTGAAGTCATCCATAAACTCATGCTTGTTGATGTATTGTGAATGCACAGGCAAATTAGTCGTTTTGGCAAGCAGCAGTTCATGCTGACTCTCAACTCTCTTGGTAAAACTGAAGCAAAACTACTATTTAATTCTTATTTTGTTTAGGAGAAAAAAGAATTAGTTGAAAGTGCCAAAGCCTTTTTACTGCTGAAAGAGATGACTAGATCTACACCAGTCACCCCAGTTGACAAGATCTGCCACAAAGCACTCCTTGACATTGCACTCATAATTCTGTTATTCAGGTCCCATTCCGGCATGGACCAGAATGGTCTGAGTGAAGCCTGCATTTAAAACCATATATTTGCTGAAACGTTTTGGGTTTAGGCCATTAATTTATGACCCTACTCTTAAGGAATAATTTTATTTTTTCTATGTTAAAAAAAATTAAGATAAATTCACTGTAAGCAATATTCAAATATTCATAATTGTTATGACCTCTATAAATTTTTAGTGTTTTCCATTATGCCTTTCATAGTCCAAATTTCTGCTGATACCTCTCCAGTATTATTTTAGTAATTTCAGCATTTTTACGATGGTCGAACCTATTTCCATGCAAGTAATGAACTTGCTCCACGACATATGTTTTGATTATTAAGCTTCAGTGCTAAAGAATATGAGTTTAGAAAAATTTAACCCAGTAGTGGTTCTGAATTTTAGTTTTTTATTACTGCTTTTTAGAAGTTTTCTGAATTTTTACTTTAGGATGAAGCATTTCACCTTGGAAAGAGAAAATGTAACATCCTCACATTAAGTGCAGTATACTGTAAAAAAAAAAAGAAACCTACCACAGTACCCTGGAGTTCCACAAACTGTCTTCATGGTCACCTGATCTTCCACAATTTTGGAAAGTCCAAAGTCAGCTGTTAAGGTTGTTTAGGAATATTAATGTTCTTACTTCCTTGTAAAATCACTTTGTTTTCACATTGTATATGTAATTAAATGAACATTTATGCATTAAATGAACAGTACTGTCATTTCCAGAGATGAGGATCAATTTAAAGAATCCACCCAGACCGCAATCTAAACACAAAATTTGTCCATACAAATGAGTATTCCTGGCTTTTGCTTGACAGAAATGTAGCTTGTATTTTATCCTGAAGATTGCACAAAGCCAATACAATGGGATGCCTAAGGGCATACAAGCAGTGATCCAAAAATGCATTTTAGGTATATGTTCAACTTCCACTCTGTGAGTAATCCAATAAAATTAACAGAACAATTCTGGGTTAAAAAATTGTGCATCAGTGATTTCTTGGATAAGTGTCAGAGTATGTAGTCCCTGCAAGACAAAATCCCAGCAGTATTTTGGTAGAGGGCTTCTAGGGGCATGGAGATTGTGCCAGGAGAAGTACTGATCATCCTTTTTGCAGTGTTTCCACCCTGAATTACTACTCAGACAGCAAGAGCCTTCATGACATTACATGTTGTACTTGCATGACTCATTTTTTAAGACTGTGAAGTCTTCACAACTATTTTAGCTTTTGCTGAGAATAAACTGAGCTTCTTCAAATTTCAATCTAGATGATGACAGTCTGGCTTTAAAATATGCAAAATAGACATATTTTTGTTTTGTTACAGTGAGTAGAAAAGGGAATGTTTTGACTCAAGATAAGGATAAAAATAGTTCATATATTATTCTAGAAATGCGTAGTTAGGGTTCACTTGTCCTTAAATGGTTATCATTTATGTATTTTTATTTATCTAACCAGAAATATACTTTACTTTTATAAACACTGCCACTCATTGTAAATCAGATCTCAATTTAAACAAGGCAATAATCTTAACCAGAAGATGAATAATCACAGCATTTAGAAAAATGGTTCAGATGACCCTACACCACTCCGGCTGTCAAACCAAGGCCACTGGGTGCTGCATTAAACTGTCATGGTACTGCTGTTTAGAGCCTTTCCAGGAAAGATAGGAACTAGGACAAAATGTAAATTAAGACAGCATCATCCCGAGATGCAAGACTTTCCTAGAAATTTATATTAAATTGCTTGAGACTAGTTCATGGAAATCTGGCTCCTGAAATCCATGATGAACACTGGCCCGACGACTGTGGCAACACTCACTCATTGCTTGCTCCCACACTCCCACGGTCCCTGGTAAGGGAGTACGAGATGGTATCTCCAAACTGGTTACGCACAGCTCAGGAGCACTGCACAGAGCTCCTCTTTGCTCAGGCAAAAACTGGGCAAACCCAGCATTTTTGGAGGTCATGCCCTTTGCAAGCAGCTGGCATCCCCAACAGAACTGGCATAATACATTCCCATTCAGGAAAGTCTGGTCTCACCTTGTCCTTCCTCATCCCCCCATGGTGCTGACCATGCTTCAGATAGCTTCCCTATGCTTTTTGAAAAGATGACTTCTTATCCCTCAAATCTGTCATCAAAACAGAAGTCAGCCTTTCTCAGTTTACTTTCTACCACTTATCTGCCCATTTGTACTTCCATGTCAATGAATCTTTCCTCTTAAAATACTGGTTTAACAGAAAAAATGGGCACAGAAGTGGTGCACGCAACTGTATGCTGATCTCATGATCCTTCTTATTCCTCCTGAGCGTTTTATTCTCTGCCACGTTCTGCACAATTTTGGCTATGAATTCTCTGAGCAAGCACCTACTTCTGTATTGGTTTTAAAAACACCATGCACAGCTGTGCTGCTGAAGAAGTAACATGCTGTTCATTTGAGTATAAGCACAGCTTCGAATAAAGTGGTGGTGAGACGTTTATACTGTAAACATCAGTTAGCACATATACTCCTACAAAGGAATTAGGGAAGCATATGTTTAATGCTGCTCACCGATTTTTAGTGGTGCATCTGGTGCTGGCGTTGCATAGAGTAGATTTTCTGGCTTCAAGTCACGATGCACAATCCCATTTGCATGCAGGTACTAGAAAAAGAGCAAGTCAAAACATTTAAGTGAGAGTAAGATGCTATGGTCAAGCATGAGTTAACATCTTCCTAATAATCTATAGCAGCAGAATAATAAGAGTCACTTAACTAATTTTCAGCAGCTTTTTTTCTGCAAACCTGCTCAGCACAGGATCCTGGGATGCATATTGTAATCTGAATAGGAAACTAAAATTTGGGAAGGCAAAGACAGTATCACGTCCATTTGAGAAGAAAAACATCTCAGAAAGTATTATTGACTTTTTAAATACAGCAGTAGCTTCTAGGAAGTAATCTAATAGATGTTGAGATACCAAAGTCTGGCTCAGAGGAAGGTAATTTCTGCACATTATAACATTCTGAGAGATAAGAAAATGGTGATACAACTATTAAACTATTAAATACACACCTTTGAGTAGAAAGGATGCAGCATGTATCCTGGGCCAATTACAAAATCCTTGGGGACCCTGGAGCAGACTTCTCAAGGGTTTTAAAATCACCCAGTTGTAGAGTCTCAAAAATCCATCTGTCTTGCCAAAGCACATGCAGTACCTGTGAACTCACTCACCACTGAATTCCTTTAAAGATGGTGTTCCTGCCTTGCACTAATGGAAAGAAGAATTTCTGGAATGTATGGCTGCCTCTTACACTGCTATAGACAGACATAGGAAAAATATATAATATAACGGTAGATAAAAAAGGAAAAACTAGTGAAACCAATTCTGTATTTCTTGTTGATAAAACATTCAACAGAAACCTCTGAAGCCTTGGAAGAAAGATGCCTAAGGGTAGATTCCCATTATCTTATTTGAAAGTCTCCTGATCTACATTTTAGTAGAATCTCTCTCAGCTGTGTTTTCACTATTAAAAAAACCCAGTGTGTGTGCACTGTTATGCAGCAAATGACAAATGACTGAATATTCACCTAGAAAGCACAGCTACAGTGTGCACTTGAGTAAGCATCTGAGATGAATTCTTGATTGTGTATCTCATTGGAATTTTAGTTTGAGTAAGTTGCCAGACTTAATATCTTACTTAATAACATTAAGTAAGAATACATTACTCTTTCCCTGGGCAGTGTTTTAGTGACACTGAGTGCTTTTTAAGTGTGCGTTTCTTACAGTGCAATAAACGTTTTCTGTTGACTTTCTCTAAAACCCTAAATTTGCAGTATTTGTCATGACGTGGCTTGTGGAGATCAGCCAAAGACTTTCATCAACTTTACTTCACAGTGAAATCTAAGTGCTTGTCCCAGCTGTGTTTTCTACAATGAGATAGCTAATCAGTTATCCAAGGTAAAAACAGGCAACGATATAAGGAAACTGATGGACTGCACGCTGCTACATCATTTAATGTGGTCACGTCTGCATGGCTGCACACATGGACAATCATGTGCACCCTGGATAAAAATACATCTTTATCTGAAGACATAACTGTAGCAAAGATGCTCCCACAGCATAGCACTGATGAGCTTGACATGCAGAGGTAATAGCAGCACACAGGGACTGCACCAAAAGCAATCAATTTGGAGTGGACAGAAATTATCTGAACTGATCTGTGTTCATGTGCTGCAAATCGGTTTAGTTGACTCTGTAGGAGCGAGAAAGATCAGACACTTCACAATCGCTTGGTGGAAAGCAGACACTTCCGATTCATTCGTACGAAAAATCTTTGACCAGATTCGTGCAGAGAAATGTTCCAGCCAAGTCTTCAGGCTTTTAGCAGGTCCTTTCTTATACAAACCCATAACCTTAAAAACATTTTATGGTGTGAGGCTGAAAACATGGAAATTTTCTTCTCTTCCCAGCACTGCATTTTTGTGGGAGGGAATTTTGGGAATAACTTTGGGAGAAGCTATTCAACTTTTCCTCCCTTTTAAATTGGAAAGTGAGACTGGCTCACAGGGCTCCTTCTCAGACATAGCTAACCAATGACACCTGCTAACCATGCTTGCGCCTCATGACTAACTGACTTTTAAACAGATTTGTACTGAACTTGCAGCGTGAACTCTTTTATTACAAACTTATAAGACCCTATGTAGGAAAAACTTCCTCCTCTACCCAGCCTGCCATTTGCAGAAAACTTGCAGGATGCGGGTGCCCAACAAATGTGAATTGCGTCAATAACCTAGCCCACATCTTTCAAAGACCACCACTGCAATAGTCTGAGCTCTCTCTTGTGTATCCCCTCCTCACAACACCTGCAGCTACTCCTACCCTCTCCCGTATCTCCCCAGCATCTTAGCCCAGAATTCCTGCCCACCCATAGTACCTCCTCTGACCTCTCCCTGCAGTCCACACAGATCCCATCACAGTTGCTACAATCCCTAATCTCAGTCCCTGCTGCCCTGTCCTCTCTCTCCCACTGTTTCTCTTGCTTGATTTCATATTCGTGCACGAGATGATGCCTGTGGTGCTTGGACCAGCCATGCATGTGGCTGGGGCTGCCTCAAGCTGCCAGGTCATGGGTTTAACAGACCTACTGTCGGCATCTTGTATCTTCAATACCTAGGCTCCTATTTTGTTGACGTTGGCCAATGGGGTGGCTCAATAGTTTTGTTGTGAACTAAGAGACAAAAGGGCAAAATGGACCCCCCCAGTGTTTTCACTGATGCAGAAATCCCATTCTTCAGCCACACAAAAGTACCAGCTAGCCTCGTGGATCCCCAGCCCTCCAAGGGGAGAGACTGCTGGCTGGACTTCCGTAAAAGGTACCTGCCTCCAAACAGCCTTGTTACTAAAGGTCTCCAGCACACGCAATGACCTCCTGTCCTCCAGCCTGAGCCACCTGTCATTCACTGAGCATGTCTCCAGCTCCACAACCTGCTATGAATGGGACCTTCCAAGACTGTGTTCATTTTCAGCATTGCTCCCTTAATTGCTAAATAGCTGGGGACTTGTTTGCGAATTTTCACCAGTCCCAACAGCTCTGCTCCCCATGTAGCATAATAGCTCCTGGTATTGAAGACTACTGGTAATTACATTGTCTTGTATAAATGTGAACAGTATTCCAAGTTAAACTATCTTGATTTACAAATGGATTTAGTTAAACTAGCATAATCCACTTTGTATAACACTTATTTCAATTTATACACACTCTATTTTGATTGCTCTTCACTTTATTTCTCACATGCTGATTTTAACAAGTGTTATGTTCCTTTGCAGGTAGTGCCTCTGCAGCATAAATTCAAAGATTCTCCCAGTTTGGAGTACAGCTTTGGGCATTGCATACTCTCATTGTAAAATAGATAGCCTGTGCTGTGCTATTTGTATGCTATGTCTCTTAATGACTAAATGATATAATTAAATGAGAAGACTTGGGGCCAGGTATCAAGCCAGAGAAGCATACTGACTCACTTTACAACCTAGGCATTGTTGAATTACATCACTTACCCCACCTATAAGATACAGGTGAGACATGAACATTGGAATCCTCTGGACGGATGAAGAGTTTTTAGATGCACAGTGCTGTACAACAGTTTAAAATAGCATGCACATAAAATGTGATCATGAGATGATAATCTTACAGTAGCTAAAATGTCCTGTTTCCACCTTCTTCTGATTTTCGATAGACAATGCCAGCCATTAAAAGAAAATAAAGGCATGGCCATTCTTTGATTGGAGCTTTGCTAATTTATGTTAGCGAAATAAGGTAGATACAGAAAATTTATATTTACCTCACAATTCTATATTTCCATGGCAACATGACATGGATATATTTAGCTCTAGTTACGTCCTGTAACTTCTATGTACCAAAATGTAAGGTTTACTTGTAGAATGACAGCACTTCATCTGGCCTGATGAGATGTAGATGGAAGAGAGGCCTCCAAAGGATCCCACAGCAAGGCCTGTGGAAGAAGACCTTGTGGAAAAAGTCTTCCCCATGCACAGCAGTTTCATCCAAGCAGCTGGCCAATGGCAGGAGGAAGAGAAATTATGCTTTCTCATGTACATTCTCCTCTGATTTTGCTTTTTTTTTAATACCTTATCAAGGCAGGTGCTATAAATAAGGATAGTACTGATTTTAAGGAACATGTACCTATTCCATTTAGCAAAAGAGAATGAACAAGAAAAAGTAAAGCAGAAACACTAGAGACCCTGAGCATTTTGTATTAAATCAGTGAATTTAAATGCAAATAAAATAAAATAAATAGTGAAATAATGTATTTGTGCATCCTATGATCGCAATTCTTTTTCAATTGCTTTGGCCAATGAGATATAAGTAGCCCAGGTGGGTGAATCAGCTGTGCTTCAGGCACACAGTGGGGTACTGTGTTATTAGTGTAGAGCATCTCAGATCATCTGGGAGAAAGGTATTCTAGCAAAATTGAGTATGATACTCTTCTTACTCTTCGATAAACATTGATGACAGACTCAGCATAACATGACAATAGGTGGGAATAATATAAAGGCCCTTTTCTGAAAGACTTACTGGTTAAAATAAAGGCAGCCTTCATCTTGGCCTTTATTCCCGTGGTACACAACAGCAACTCATGACTGAACGATTACTGTGACTGTAATTGTGACTGCAGCAGAAAGATTTTCTTTTTCTCTTTCTTTTTTTGTTTTTTTTTGAGCTTCTTTCTAAGTCCTGTGTAAGAGTTCCTTTTGCTCTTTGTTTTATCCTTAATAATACAGGTTCCTATCTAACTTGAAAGATTTTATGACAAAAGGACAAATGAAGACTGCTTAAAACTCTAGGCCTTTTCCTTAATTTTATTTATGGTACCTATTACACAGAACTGTAGAAAAGTAGGACTGAAATGACCCTGAATGATCTACTCCTCTCTATGCTCCTTGGCAGCATCAATTACATCTACAACAGTTGTTTGTCGAATTTATGCTTAAAGATCTCTGATACTAGAGACTCCACAATTTCCCCAAGCAATTTATTACAGGGCTGTGCTATCTTGACCGTTAGAAAGTACTTCCCTGTGACTACTTGGATCTTGACAGGGGCAGATGAAGCCCATGACTTTGTTTCTTATATACCGTAAAGGCAGAAAGGAGATTATTCCCTTTTTTGAAACAGCCTTTTGAGTACTTGTTGCCATATATACAAACATTCTCTCTAAGACTAAAGGACTTCGGTTTCCTCACTCTTTTCTTACAGACCATCTTTTCTAGACCTGTGATCATTCTTGTTGCTGTTCTCCAGGCTGTATCAGCTTGCATCAATGTGCTGAAAATGTATTCCACTTGTGGCCTGACAAATTTTACAGGATATATTCATAAAACTATTTGCCTTCTCGCAACATACCGCACTCCTGTTTGCCTTTTGATCCAGTGTAACCTTCAGGTTGTTTCTGGTTTGTTCCCACTTCCATGTTTTTACTGTTGACTACTCACGTACAATTTTGTCCTTGACAGTACAGAAAGGACATTGAATTTTACCAAAGTAATTTTATTCCTAATCCTACTCTCCAACATACTTGCAGTTTTTCCCAGTTTTATGTTGTCCAAAATTTTCATAAGTGTACCCTCTATTCCATGATCTGAGGTTGTCAACAAAAACACTAAAAAGCAGAGCAAAGAATATTTTTCCTGAACCTCCACTCCTGATATTTAGATAAACCGACAGGCATTCTCTCAGCACAGACAACCAGTCTCCATCCAGCTAAAAGTCACGTCATTGTGACCACGTTTCCCTCATTTATTGTGAGACTGTCAGGTGAAACAAGTACCAAAAGCTTTATTTGTGTCAAGTATGTATGATACCTTCTGTTCCTCTCCTACTAACAATGCCTCTTACTCTGCTTGAGAAAAAATCAGGCTGATTCAGCATGACTTGATCTTGACAAAAATTTGTCTCACTGGTGACCTCCCTGCTTTCTTATCCCCTAGGTGCTTCATATTCCTTTGCTTCTTTATTTACTGCAGATTTTATCCCGGGGAGTGGAGTTATGGCAGTTGGTCTGTAATTCCTCCCTTCTTCCTCCTGAAGTGAGTACTACATCTGCTTCTCTGCCCAGCCTCCATCAGAAGTGAGTGTTACTTGTTAAATCTGTCTCAGCTTAAAAAGCTAGCTCTTTAAAGATTGTGCTATGAAGGTCACTGGGTGCAAACAAAAAGATCTAAATAATTGGAATACTTTCTTAATCTTTTCTTATTCTAGGCTCACATTTTACTGCTCAGACACTGCTGTTAAGTGTGCCAGGCATCTAGTTATAGCCAAACTTTTACTGAAAACTAGTGAAAAAAAAAAAAAGACAAAACCACTGTTGCTTTCTCCTAGACATCTTTCAATAGGTCTCCTTCACCTGGGTTTCTTCTTATGAGGATGATTGATTTTGCTACCCTTCTTATCTCATGCTAGATGCATCTCATTTTCTGCCCCAGCCTTTCTGACTTTAGCCTTCAAACTCCTGCTATTCCTCCTCCTCAGGCTTAAACAGCCTGACCTGTTTTCTGCTTTCTGTACACTTCATGCCCGTGTTTAACTCCAGGGTGTGCTGCCACTGAGCACCAACCTTCATTCAAGTGGACTGATGAGAAACCGGCTGACCCCTGACCACATTGCTATGCTCCCAGCATCCTGCACTCCCTCTGGCAGGCGCAGGTCCACTGCTGGCAGTGCTGCAAGTTCCCTTCTGTCAGCAAGTAAGGGAAAAGGCCTAAAATATCTTTGTCTCCACTTGTGAGAGTGATTGTGAGCTGCACAGCCTTTGGGTTTCATGATGTATCCTCATTAACGAGGAGATTTTGATGTCAACTGGATCCCAACTCTGGACATGATCTCCAGTGTTGCAATGAACAGAGGCCATACAGCAGAGACAACTCTGGCAGCAGTGCATGTCGTCATGATTACTGTTGTGCATATTGAACCTGTCCTGTCCACTAGTCCTTGGTCTGGCTTACAGATCCTCCTGCTGCATATGAACTCAGCTCCCTTGTAAAGCTGCACTAGACAACCAAAGAGATGGTGAAGGGAGATCCACCTGCATCTCTTGTTCACAGCCAGCTCACACCTGCCCTTCTGGGCAGTGCTGCTTTGTAAGGTTGCACACACTACCTCTCAGGTTAGTGCTGAACAGCCACTGCTGTGTAAATGCTCTGGATCGAGGACCTAGCACTACTTTTTCTCCTCTTTAACATGACGGTTTTCTGTGCGCATTGGTTTAGCCATGGGCAGAAACCTGTGATCTCATGTGGCTGGGACAGTGGTTTCATTATACGAGTTTCTGCCCAGGATGCCTATAATATGACTGCCACATTCATGAATACCAGATTCACTCATGTTTTCAAAAGGAAAATTTCTACCCGTTTTATTACTCTGCAGAATCTATTTAGGACTTGTATGTTGAATTTGTTACAAAATCAAGCCTGCAAGGTCCTGAAGAGAGAACCAAAGCCACACATAGCAATTCAGTACTGGACATCTTCATAAATGCAGTCACTACATCCTTAAGAAACTGTAAAGAGCATGTTTTTTTTCTCCCTTTTGAAGAATGTCTAGACTTGTAAATAAGCTCTTTCTGTAGCCCTTACAAAAGTGTGTCAATGCATAATGAAAGCTACTGCACAGTAATTTAGTTTGATTACAGCTTAATACTGTTTGATGGAGATGTAATTAATTGATAAAGTTTCTGATGCAGTTCAGAGAAAGTTTAAATAAACTTTTAGCAATGCAACTGGATAAAGAAAAAAATATACATTCCTATTTTCTGTTCCTAGGGTGGTGAATGAGTTCACCTTATATATGTAGAAAGTCAAAGACAGCCTCCATACAATTTGTGTTTAAAATAATCACTCAGCACAGATTTTACAGAGTATAGAGAAACAAATATGTATCATTTAAAATGTACACTTAGTCACTCCACATTGGTGTAGACTTCTAAAAACAAGACACATGTGGCTTTCATTGTTAGGGAGCACATATGCCCTGCTATAATCTTCTGTATGTACCAGCGAATTTATAATTTACACATCCAATAATTGCACAAAAGTTACAGATTGATACAAGGATATGATAAGTGGCTTGGGGCTACTGTAGTCTTAGCCTAGGACAAACGATGCAGTTCCTCTGCACCTCAGGTTCCACATCTTTAATACTGTTGTGACATGTAAGCTGTATTTTAGGTGTCTGAGTGACAACTGCAAAAAAGGAATAGGGATGCATAATAATCTGCTGATGAGACTGTGCTGTCCCTACTGAAGTCCATATAAAATTCCACTACTTCTGCTGATTCAGGCTTTATTTAAAAGCACAGTAATATGGCTACTATGAACGGCCTGTTTCTGTGCTTCCATTTGTCTCTCAGGCAGCACATATCTTGGAATGCAGGACAGGAGCTGAAATCCTGTATGCTTCAGCTTTGGGAGTTGGATAGTTTGATTTCTGCCGATTATGGAAAAGTGCATTTACCTGAGTTGGTTGCTTACAGTTTAAACATTTTATTTAGGGCTAGAATTATTTTTTTTTACAAAATAGGAAACAATAATTGAAATTATTTTGGAAATACAGGGATTGGTTTTGGAAGTGTTGCAGAAGTGTGCTGGTTTGGGCTGGGGCAGAGTTGATTTTCTTCATAGTAGCTAGTACGGGCTATGGTTTGGGTTTGTGCTGGCAACAGTGTTGGTGACACAGGGATGTTTTCATTACTGCTGAGCAGGGCTTGCACGAAGTCCAGGACTTTTCTGCTTCTCACACCACCCCATCAGCGAGCAGGCTGGGGGTGCACAAGAAGCTGGGAGGGACACAGCTGGGACAGCTGACCCCAACTGACCAAAGGGATATTCCAGACCATATCACATCATCCTTAACAATATAAAGCTGGGGGAAGAACAAGGAAGGGGGGCACATTCACAGGGATGGCATTTGTCTTCCCAAGTAACCGTTACGGGTGATGGAGCCCTGCTTTCCTGGAGATGGCTGAACACCTGCCTGCCGATGGCAAGTGCTGAATGAATTCCTTGGTTTGCTTTGCTTGCATGCACTGCTTTAGCTTTACCTATTAAACTGTCTTTATCTCAGCCCATGAGTCTTCTCGCATTTACTCTTCCGATTCTGTTCCCCATCCCACCAGAGAGGAGTGAGTGAGCAGCTGTATGGTGATCAGTTGCTGACAGGGGTTAAACCAGAACAATGATGACACTATACCAGGTGTGATCACAGCAAATCATGTGCTGTCATTTCTGTACAATCTGACACATGTAGGAGAGGATAATGCACACACCTTCCCACACAAATCCCAAATGAGTGCGCTTTGTGTGGAGCTAACTGTTTGCAGTGGCACGAAATTCTCCTCTTTAACTGTAAGTAGGCCACAGCATCAGAGTAGGTAGAAGAGCTTTGCCATAGCGGCTTCTTAAATCCATCCAGAAGAGCCAAACACTTGCAGACTATCTGGATTCAGTGAAGAATTAACATACATTAACAATGTTCCTCATACAGCCACTCTGCTTAAAACTTTCATTTTCTGCATGTCTGGGGTACAGAAAACAAAGATTTTGTTTCTCCCCCTGCAATTGCCCAGAACCCTGGTGCAGGGGAACCTTTCCACTGCAGTCTCCACACCTACCAGGCACATGCCGTATGCCTGCCCCCCTGTCCCGCTGCATAACAAAAAGGTGAAGGATATATGTTATTTTGGGAAAACTCAAGTAATTTCAGATAGAATGCAAAAGAACCATGATATTAGATGCAGGGTAATGTTGCAAAATTGCAGTGGGCAGAACTTACTTAACACATGTGACTTGCTCTGTCAGAGCTGCTGAGGTGCAGTACACTTTTTCCCCCTCCACAAGGAGGAGTTGCAAAAAAAAACCCCAAGAGAGCTAAAGAAAACCACAAACAGCCCCCCCCCTTAAACAAAAGCCAAAAATTAGCAGTCCTGCCCATGGTATCAGCATTCATTTCCTCTGTAGTTTTGCACAACGCATAGAACCTCTCTGCTAGACTTACTTCACTTACAGTAGCTCTTACAACCCTTCAAAGTGTGCTGAGGTTTTATTGTTTGTACAGTGGTCTGAAGACAAAAAGCATTACATGCACATTACATTGCTACCACTTTGTTCTACTCACTCCCTGTCTTCCGTATTTTTTATTTTATTGACCATAGTCACATTATAAACAAATGGGAAAAAAAAATCCATAATAATAAAGAGTTTTAATTAACTTCAAAATATGAAACATATTTAAAAGGTATTAAGAGATAAAATTATTTCAAGACCAAGCTAAAAAAAAAAAACTTTCAAAAGCTTCATAAACCCACTACATGTGCCTTTGCAAATTAATGCCACTAAAGCAAATTTAAAAGGAAGCAGGGAGGACTTTTGCAAAATCAGGCCTCTTCCTTTAAGCCAAAGGCATAAATCTGCAGAAGGTATCTGCTATCCCTGTATAGAATAAAAACTTCAGCAACATCACTGTAATTCTAGCAAATGTAAAAAAGAAGTAGATTCTGTATTCCAAGTGGGTTACTGAAAAGCAAGTAACGTTTTTGCAAGCCACTAACGTCTTTGGGTTTGCCATTGGGAAATTAGGAAGATACAAATGAAAAACATAATCTAGAATTAGCAATCTAAAGCTGCTGTCAATGATACCTGGTGCTAGCTCATGTCCCAATAACATCCAGCATCATAGAGCCATTTAGCTGATGGAAAGCTATTCCTGGCAGTGTTAGGTTTCACTAACCACAGAGATTTGCTAACCATAGCTCTAGTATAACTGTAAAAGGGCCATAATATAATGCCTTAATTAGCCAGAGGTGTACATTTGTTCATTCTACAGCAACATATTTTAGTTTTCTTGCAATAATTTGGGTTTTTTTTCTATTCTAACCAAAGCACTACCTTTCATGGCTTTTGATTAATTTCTCTCCCCTTTTAAGAGGGATATTTCTTAAAATAATGTAACTCTTAAATGGGTAGGTTAGAGTCTATACTACGTGCTTTTGAAGAATAAGGTGATTTTGTTCTGCATATACAGTACAGTTACAATAGCAAATTAACCCATGCCAAGGAGTGCTCCTGGGTGCTGAAACTCAATTGTCTACACTGTTTGAATTTTTAGAACAGTCCTGGGTAAATTAGCACTTATCAAAACAACTCCCTGTTAGTCAAGCCAAACATTATTCCCACCAGGCAATTTGAAACTGACTCCTTTGTTTTGAATGCTGGCACAATTTAATGGTATAGGCATTGGCTGTTGCAAGCCAGTTGGCATTGCTGACAGAGAGTAACCTCAGCTAATTTACTAGCATCCACAGAGATCTCATAATAAAAGTAGTGGGGTGCTAGAAAGACGACCAGACTGCTGGAATTTTGGATCAAGGATGCACGTTACCACAGCAGGGCACAGAAAGCCTCATGTGCATGTTTTGGTAGGGTCAGACAATTGTTTTGAAGGTGAGATTTCAGGGTAGTAAACCAATGAAGGAGGATGACACTTCTCTTGCCCATCCATGGGAAACTCTCTTCCCAAACTACGTATATAAAAAGTCTATCATTTTTAACACATCATTGTATCTAATCAACACTTATATTTCTGCATTTTAATTTCTATTTATGCATAAATAACACAAAGATGGTGTTTTGGGTTAATTATACTTCTTTCCTTGAGTTGCCTAGACCAAATATTAAAAAAAAAAAAAAAAAAAAAATATATATTTCTTTCTACTTTTGTTACAGACTTTTTACAAAACAGAGTTCTAAACAGCACAGTCCTCAAGGTCTCCGTGAACAGAAGTGTTTGCATTTATTCATCCGCTAGAGGTGAGCCCTCACCCTGTGCAATACAAAGGCCCACCTCAGTCTTCCAGGTGCCATTACATTGAACCACTGTGGTGGGGCAGCAAACTTGGACTGATCCCAGCCTCACAGTACCATGACACATGCACTCTCCTGTTCTGAAGCGAGGAAGGAAAACAATATACCGTTTTTGGCAGCAACACCATACTTTAGGAACCTCCTCACTTGAGGTACACCTTGCAGGCTAGATCTGCCAACTATCCCACCCTTTCATGCTTTTGCAACACAAGAGTTACACGCAAAACCAGAAAAGAACTATACTGTATGTCTACCATGGTCACTCAGTGCCCTCTTAATCTGAAAAAAAACCCTCACAACTTCATGGACAGTTATTTAGGATCCCCAAAACAGTTAGAATTTGTAAGATCCATTTCCATTCTAGGTTTCCAAGCCTGAATTTGTCTCCAGGTGATGACACTAAGAACAAACATTTTTGTTGTACAGGATGAGGTATCAGCAATACTTGTGAAGAAATCATATATTTAAAAAAATTGAAACCATAACAATGAGCTACACCTGCAAGAAAGTAAGCAAAAGGAGTTAAAATTTCTCATCTGCTAGAATGAGGAGGAGATCAAGATGATTAGGCTGTGGATATCTCTTTTATGTAGGTGACGGCTTCCTCTTAAAAGCTATCTCAAATTGCATACTAATATAATTATGAGTTTTCTGGAAAGGAATATTATATGGTTCGTGCAGGCTCTTGAATGCAAAAGAACAATCCACTTTCTGCTGGGAAACATGATGACCTTATCAAGGCACCCGACGTTTGTTTTTTGAACAACTGGAATTCTGAAATACCACATGCCACCCGGAGAAATGCCAAACTGTAAACCTGAATTTGCTATCACCTCCTCTGTTTTCAGAAAGATCAGCACAGATCAAAATGGGATGTTTAATTTCTGTCTAACAAAGAAATCTCCCTGTGAATTTGGTGCTCTAGTCCAGAACTTTAAGGAACACTGCTGATTTTTAAAACTCACCATATTATTCATGTCTAACGTACAGAAGGCTACAAATATTCTCCTTTATGAGATCCGCTAATACTGGAAGACACAGTAAGAGATTTAATTTAGAATTCTATTTTTGTCAGTGAAAAATTTTCAGACTCTTGTTTCCACACATATTTTTCCTAGTTTCTGCATGGATCTATCTTCATTTAATTCCAAATTTTGCTATTATAATAGAAATCTCCAAAAGAACCCACAAAAATTAAATTTCTGTTTCTCAGTTACTGTGCCATATTCTTCCCAGGTTTCAGAAAAACCTTGTAAAAATAATTGAGTGGATCAAAACTGTTATGCTAGGTAAATTGTTCTACCAAAACTCACAGCTATGGAACTGAGAAGAAAACCTTAGTATTTAGTGGACAGATTGAAAGCCCAATGCAAATAAGCCAACCTTTTCCAAACTGCAACCCTCAAGGCTATTTCTGTAGGGGAGCAACAACAATTTGTGACAAACTCATACAACATAAGTGCTTCCACAGTGAGCACTGATAAAATATGGCTACAAACATGCTGCCACTTCTGTCATCTGCCTCAGGTTCTCTAGTCAGAAAAGCTGCTGATGGCACAGGAGCCTGGGGTGCAAAACCAGCTCAGTTGTATGTCTTACGGGCCACTGGTAAACAGTAATTTTCAATTAGGACTTACAGCTAGAAAAAACATCAGCCACACATGACAAACTGCAATGAATCTTATGAAATCAGTGGAAATGTTTCTGTTATCTTCAAAGTGTGCATGCTAGTTTTGGTTTTTGTACTGCACTACCATCATAACTCAAGTATCTCTGTAGCCTTGATCAGCCTACAGTCAATGATGCAACTCTCAAAGGGAGTTGAGGCCTTCTGTTTTAAAACTGTCGAATTAAATGCAATGACCATCACTCAGCTGCATGTTATCACTGCACTCTGAGAGATGGAGATAGGGTGGCAATATATTTTTCTATTTTAATTTAGGATTGTGCTTTTATGCTGTGTAAAAGAGACTTAAGAAATTAGGGACAGGGTTAAATTTATTCCTATACTAAAAAATAGCCACAGGATAATTAGGACTCTGTCCGATCCACAGTTTGATCTTTATTGATTAGTCTGGCAATCAGTATGAGATATAAAATGTATTTATTGTTACAGACTAACTGCCAAATTGAGGTGATGATGATATTGGAGCCTTGTTTATAAAAATTCTTTTACTCAAAATCTCAGTAAATAAAATTAAAGCATGTAATGAGAATCAAGAATGTCAACTGGGATGAAACACTTTTTATCTCACATCTCTGAATCTAAAATTAAATCAGTGTTAACAGGAACAAGCTATTTTGGTCTCATTCAAGTAAACAGCTAAATTCCTATTGATCAGAGTGAGAAAACAATCTGACTGAAGATTTACATAGAGTCTGATTGAAAATTATGTCCCCTCTTAAACACCCTAGCTTTCACCACCTCATTCTTTATAATGTCATCATTTATGGGTGTTTCTAATCATAGAGGCTTCTGGCTTGGTATGACCTGAATTATGAATGTGAAATATGATGAAGAAACATGCAATTAAAAATTCAAAGCCTTTCACTGTTTTGTAGAGTATAAACAAGCAAAAGGAGCCCAAGCCCCCTTCAGCCTTTGCAGGTTATAGTTGAACAGATTTGCTAGACTACAAAGTGCTAATGTAAGATAAATCAACATTAATTTTAACATATTTCAGAACATGGGGTGCCACTCCTACCTCAGATGAACCTCTTATCATGAAACCACAACCACGCTGGGAACAGCAGCAGATGTGAAAGTAAACACGGATGCAGAAGGAGAAAGCAATGCTCTGCCTATGGATTATTTACAGACCAAAAAATCCTCGTCTTCAGAGGTTTTGATCACCTAAACTTCATGCAACAATCACAGACATGTATATGGATTTCAGTAAAGTATCTGATATTACTTCAGATCAATTGCTGGTTTAGCTGACGGTTGCACTGAAGGAAATGGAGATTAGTAGGAGAAATGCAAAATGGGCAGGAAATTCAATCCAGGGGCAAAGCAGGTAAAGTACTTCCAGGAGGTAAAGGAAAGTACTTGGTGTGGGGAAACCTCTTCAGGAGAACCAGGGATCAATGGGGGAGCGGAGAGGCTGCTGTATGATGAGACAGTGTCAAACGTGCCTTGTTCAGCAATGCAAAGTAAAGGTTTGAAGGAGGATTTGACCACTGTTTATAACTACATCATGATAAACACCAGGCAGGGTGGAAGGAAGGGGTTTAAATTAAGCGATGCTTGGCACAAAAAAACCCACCAGAAACTAGCTATGAATATCTTTATGCTGGAAATGAGAAAAAGGCTCACTGTGAAAGCTGCCAAGTATTCAGGGCAACCTTCCAAGAAGTGTGGGGAGGTCAAACCATGAACTGCTTGTAAGGTGATCCTCAGAACAGTTATAGAGAAGACTACATGATACAGCTCCTGGACGAGCAGTGACTGCAGCAGAGACTAAAGAGATATATGTTGTCTGGGTTTGTGACCCTGCAGAGAGAAACGCCTTCATCTTCCTTCAGGAGAGTTTGTGTGAATTGTCAAACCCAGCCAGATCATGTCTCTCAAAGCAGTCACCACGGAAAACCACCCAACTTTCCCATTCAATCTCAGGGGATCAGTGCTGGGCAGGCACCTCTGCTCCCTGCCAGTGCTGCAGTGCTGCAGAGAGCCAGGTGCCCAGACCCCTTCTTGGGGGGCTCAGGAGGCAGTGACCTGCTTGAGCCCAGCTGCCTATCCTCCTTCTCTTCCTCCTCCTCCCTGTGGTCCCTCTGCTCCCCTGCCCACAACAGCCTGGCCACCTGCCTGCTCTGTACCCCATTGCTCCCACTGCCCTGGGCATTACCTGGGCACCTAGCGGTGGCTGCAAAGGGACAACAAGATGGGGAAGGGATGGGGGCACCAGGGAGTGGGAAACAGTGCATAAGGTTGGGAGGCAGAGTACTGCACTCTGGATGTTGAGATGTTGCTGCAGCTCTGTTACCTAAAAAGGGAAAATTGCCTTTAAGGTAGAGGTTAGGCTGCAGTAGTTTTTCTCTGAAAATCATCATTTTCCATTTTTCCACTTTAAAGACTTGTTTTAGAGTGTGTTGGGTATTCTTCTTTCTCCCCCTTTTATACTTAGCTTTTTGAATGTTTTTTAGTTGCAGTTTCTAGTGGCTTCAGTGGGTTGTGCTGCTTAGCAGAAATAGGATTTGATGCATGGGCAATCTCAGCCCATGCATCAAATCCTATTTCTCAGGTAAAAGCAGGCTGCAAGCGCTCAGGCAGTGGGACTGGAGGAGGACACTCTGGATGGAAGTAGGAAGGCCAAAAGAGAAACGATGAGCTAGGAGGACTTTCTTCCACCGATGAACTGGAAATGACAACTGCATCCTTATTTAAGTATCAATCTCAATTCAGTGCTTGCCAGGGTGAGCATCCTACTGAGAGACAGTTTCTGCTCAGCCAAGGCAGCAGTACACAAAATGCTGCAAATAAGTAAGTGGAAATGACTTTCTTGCCTGCTCAGCACTGCACTGGAAACATTTCAGATGAGGAATGTCTTTTGTCAGGCAAGAACAGCTTGGGCTGCAAGGCTGTTAACAACATGTCAAAGTGGAATGATTTAAGGGGCTGCTTGCTCCTGTTCCAGGGGGAATGTGGAGCAGAGAGGTCTTGAAGCTCTAAGGAGCTTTTATCTAAGGATACAAAGGAAGGTTATTGCTGAAAATGACATCTTTCAATCTGTGAGGCTCAGAGAAAACTGGCAAACATGTTTCACTCAGTCTTTTGGCAAACACCAAAGATAGCACGGCAGACTATGAGGCTGAGCTTCTGCACAGTCTCCTCCATGACAAGATCTCCAAATCTCTTTTGCTTATATTTTTAATTTTGGATAATTAACATTCCTCAATTTAGCCCTCATAATTCTGCTAAGAGATTGCCTATAGTCCATCTTTGCTTCTATTGCTGCTTTTTTTTTTTTTTAAATGGTTTCTAGGTACCTTTTTTCCTTCTCTCTCCTGTTCTTCATCCCACAGGGCTAAATAGTCAAGCCATTTATATTTTCTTGCTCATTTGAGGGCCTGGCCCTCTCCTCTACTATCACACTAACTTTGTTTTAGCCTTTCCACCTCCTTCTGCTCAGGTCTCTCACACCCCCTTGCACCACTTCTGCTACCCAGATACTCTCACCAAGATCTGTATTAAGCACCAGCTCCCATCCACCTTTATGCATCTTTCAGCATCCTGACAGCACATCCTGTAATACACACAGCTCTGCCATTTTCCTTGCACAGCAAAGATAAACAATTTCATGTGACTGCTAGAGATGAACAGCATTCAGTATTGGCAGGTCCACTGAGGTCTGTAAAATATCAACTTCTCTCAAGGGTAGTAATCATTCCTGTTACTGGACATCTGTATAATGTTGCTGAGCACACAGCTGGGGAGTCATCAGCTGGAAACGCAAGTGAAGGAGAGAGACTTAGGTGTATTTATACACCACAAGGTGTACTACTACTACATCCTAGATGTACAAGGTGAACACCTAGTGTGATGCTATTTTTGCAACAGAAAAATGCAGTCTTTGGATGTAAGAGGGGAGGTATTCCCACAGAGAGAGGTGCTGCTGCACAAGGCTCTTGTTAGACCAGATGCTAGAACAGGTTGATGGTTGCGCTACTATATACTGTAACACCGATCGCTTATATATTGAGTCTTTTCTGGTCTGAAGAACAAGCAGGGATTTTTGGAGAACATGAAAATTCTCATTTTGGCAAGGAAAAAAAATAAGTGGGATGCAATATTTTAAATTTATGAGGGGGATAACATGTAAAGATAAGGTCTATCTGAGTGATCAGGAGAACCTGTTCCATTTTGAATTATTTTACCTTGAACATGGGTGCCTGCAATGGTATGGATTGGAGTTCTCCCACAATAGTTGTAATCAGGTTCAGATCTCCCAGTAAGAAATCTTCTAATCCTGAAGTCCATGTCCTTATGGACAGAGATTAAACATACAGGCTTATTTAGCTTAACAAAAGTTGTAGGCTTGGAGGGGAAGCAACCGCTGTTTCTCAAGACAGCAGATAAACATGTAGAATGGAGGAGATGGAAGGAGGAATGAAAATCCACAGCTGTTCCCTAACACTGGGATGAGAACAGGTTTCCAACAGGAATTCAGAAAAAAAAGCTGACTGATCTTACGATCATGGCTCATCACTCTGTGAGAAGATATATCTACAATGGTAACATCACAAAAGAAAAATGTCTAAATTAGAACTACAGAGAAGATGGAAAGAAAAGGCTGAGTTTCAGATTTGAGCATCCTTCCCAGGCTCCAAAAGGGAGCACCCCTGCTTTTTTCCAGGCTGTGGAGTCAGCAAGGCCAAACTTAATGGCTGTGTTTGCTCCACTGACTTCAGCACAGCATTGAGGATCCACATGGATGGGGGACTGAAGCACAGTAAAATCTGTTCTTTTATGTAATGTATGCCTATGTTTCAGCATGGGCATGTATTTTTTTCCCCTTCTAAATCAGTGAACAGGAAGTTTGGGGCTTCAGCTGGTAGTTGCATGCAGTCAGCATTCAGCTTCTGTGAGCTTGCAGAGATGAGAGTAACTGTGTTTCGACAAATATGATTAAACAAAGACAGAACGGTTTCAGATAAACAAAAGCTGTTTCCAACCAAGGAAACAGACAATATCAGGCACACCATCAAATGCAAGATTTAGCAGGAACAGCTCAAAAATGTAACACTGGTGAAAATGCAAACATTTTCCACCATTAAAATGACATTTACTGGAGTTACGTTTTTGACAAACTTAATTATTTTAACTGCCACTGTGTTCAAGCTATCTTATCCCATGTTTTGGAAGCTTTTATCACAGAATTGCAACAGTATTGCATATAAACTGTGAGCAAAAGCTGATTATTTTCCACACAAAAAAATACTACAGAGCCTACTGAGAGCAGTCAATATTAGGTTACAGACTGTCAAGTTACATGGATGACTGTATGCATATAAATATATACCAGCATACAATACACAAACTGAGTTAAACAGACACATTTTTCTTAGAAGAAAGCACATGCATTTAGCCTGTTATACCGTAGTGCGAAATTAAGAATGTGCATCACACTGACATTGCTTCCACATGGAACTGTGCATGTGTACCTGTTGCTGCACATCAGCCCCTAATACAGCTGCGGGACAACATCCTCCACCAGTATTTTAAGACCCTGTTTGGTAAGCTGTGGCCATCTTGGAAGGGGACACTAGCTGGCTGCCTACTACATGGCTAGTCTATGCAGAGTTATAAAAGCAAAGTGAGAGGTCATGCAGTGACGGATACTGTGGCTGCCAGGAAAGTATCATGTTTTAGCTGATCTCTGCTGGCATGCCTCTTCTAAAAAATTCCGAAAAAGAGATGTACAAAGATTTCAGCTGAGGCTTTATTTGCTGTCAGTGGCTGGTGAGAGGGCATGTAGGTTTGTAGTTCCCTATTCAAAGCATCTCCTTTCCCTTTGCATAACCCTTCATGAAATTGAGGGGGATTGATTCTGGAGGTACAATTACCCACTGTGAACTAAGTATGCCACAATGAGTTAATAAAAACCCCAGGGAAAGTGTAGTTTTATGAAAATGTTTGCCAAAACCAAAGTATTCTAGAATTCAGGACAGGACCTGAAATCTGTAGTCTGAAAGGCTTCAGTCTTTGAGACAGCTCTACTTGCTTCAGCCAAAGCCTATCAGCATATGATGCTATACATATTACATCTTAAAGACTGAATATACTTCTCTGTGTACTGCACATTAGAATATGTGAATCTGCAACGTTTCAGTCCTTTCCTCAAGACAAGCTACTTCTTTTCAGGAGAAATGGCAAAAGCAAAATACTAAAAAACAAATACTAAAAAGAGGCTTTAATTTTAGCAATCAAGAAGATCTATTTTTTTTTGTAAATGGCGGCAGGCCCACTTGTATTTATTTTTTCCAGCCATATCTGAAGGCATAATTTTCTTTGCTTTAAGACGACCATCTTCTCAAGGCAAATCCTGGCTAAAAAATTGCTGTTGCAATGGTGGTTGAAGGCAGAAATACATGAGAAGAATTCAAACTAACAGTCACTCTTACTGTGCTGCTCTCTATTGCACAGCCTTTTACAATATTCCCTCTGCTGACCTTCACTACATGGAGAGGAAACAGAAGCTTACACAGCCTGTGGTCGACAAGTGCCTTTAATTCCACCAGTCAAGGCCAAAACAAGAGTTATATCCACTAGCAACATGCAGGGCATTATCAGCCTTGCAGAGCTTTTTTTCTTTTATTTTAAATCTGGGAAGATGAACGTTTGAGTATTTCTTTTCTTCTTTTCTATCAACCAACAGGGCACAACTGAGACTCCAAGCAACCCTCACTGCCCCAAGCAAGGCAGCATGCACGGCTGCCGCTCCTAGTACTTGCACCCTCTTTCTGGAGGGGGAAAAGCCACCCCAGACACATGCAGAAGAGGGCAGCAGGACACTGTGGAGCAGCTCCTTGGTGATGCCTCATTTTTGCAACAAGGTGCCTGGCTTGCACACCCTTCTTGTGGAGGGGTGTACTTTCTAGCCTCACAAAGGGTTCTGGCAACCCAGCATAGTCTCAGCTTTTTTACACTGGGTTTATTCCAGTTTGTCCAGGTCATATCTCACAGCACACCTGTTTTCCAATACAGTCTTTTCCTCTTTATGTTGAAATAGGGTAAGAAAGCTTAATCAAATGCCATATAAAACAACATTTTAAACTTATTTCTAATACTGTATTTCAGTAGGGTGAATTTATTTAACATGCAGAATGCTTTGGTCTGAGCAGACTTATTTGAAGTACAAAATGGAGCTATATTGCTAAATCACATTAAACAATTTTCTAAGTTAATTAAAATGTTAAGTTCTGTCCACTCAAAGTCAGTCTTGATGCCTAAGGAACAGGACAAGCCCACTAGCATTATCAACAAGATCTGCAGATAAATTCATTTACCTATTAAACTTAACACACTACCTATTAGAAGGAACACTGGGGTATTGTTTGCTAGCAATGTTCCCCTGCTTAGAAAAAAGAAAATTAACACAAAATGCAGGGGAAACACAGCAAAATAGACCTATGCTAAATCACAAGGAAGAGTGGCCAAGCCAAGTTCAAAGTGCTCTTCCATGTGTTTAAAGCGCATCCATTCACAAATATACTGCAACAATTATCTTTAAATACCATAAGTATATTACATGTAAGATGAACTCTACCCATAAAGTGATCATCAGAGCTACCTGTCCCAGTAAAAGGTCCCAGTTATCTTCACCTTGCTCAGGCCACAGTTCTACAGTCAATGACACTCCTGCATAGAAGTGCAGTGGTGCTAAGAAACTCGTTCTTGCCTAAATGCAAAGTCTATCATATTTACCACTTTCCTTAAAGAAACAGGCTCTTTAAAGCTTCTGTGATTTGAACTTGGCACCTAAAGGATCCTCGGTAGTGAGGATGGGAAAACCAGAGCCTCTTCTTGTGGCCAAATAATAGCCAAGGGTAGAGATGGGAGTTTCAGTGTGTGATATTTGACTTACTGGAGCTTCTTTCCCATCCACTGCAACAGGGATACCAGCATTTGATCCAAAGCAAACATTACTAGAGCTAGAACGCAACTAGGGATTGAACCTCCTGACACTGGACAAAACCCATGCAAAATCATAATACTTTCACTTTGAACAACATTACCTTCCCCGAAAGTTGCAAATGATTTGAGTGGTATTTTCCTGGGACAGGTATGAAGAAAAGTATAGAGGATTGCACAGTTACCTCATCACACATTATCCTCTGGTCACTGTACATTAGTAAATCACTATTTAGTGAAACCACACAATGAAAATCAGCCAGTCATTCTGACTATAAGGTCCCATATGTCTGTGTTATTATTGAAACAGCAGTCTCTGAGTCTAATTATCATGAAATGTTAGAGTAAAATTGCCTGCATTTCCAAACATCACAGAAAGAATAGTAACTTAACAGCTTCTCAGAAGCACAAATCTTGTTTGAATATTTCACTCTTGTATCCTTCTTTGTTACTTTCAAATAAATTTTACACATTTAGGTATAAAATTAAGAGGAAATGAAAATGGTTAGCAGCTGAAGGAAACTACACTATGTAAGGTGCTACAGCTTATTCTCAAATCTCATGCAGTGACGCCCACTGCAAATCTAAATAGCTCTAAGGGCCTATACCTGCAGTGGAAGGGAAGGACAACAGGCATAAAGCTAGATTCAATTTTGTTTCAGCAGAAAACATTGCATCCAGAGAGGGGCTCAGAGCTGGGTCTTTGATCTCCCAACCTTTTAGACACATGCTTCTTTGCAGTCCTTTGCTGCCGTGCTGGACTGTGTGAGGAAAGGTCCAGACTTTTAGGACCTGCACAGCATTTATGGCCTCCCATCCTGCACTTTTTTGCATTCATTGATCAACCAAAAGCATGAATGCAGCTATCCCTCCTCAGGATTACAGGAGGAATGACAAAGAAGGTCCACATGGTCTCTGATACCCCCACGTATCACTGGTGTAGGATTATATCTCCCTGCCGCGGCAGATAACCTCTTTCCCCATGTGCAATTCAGGGCTCAGAATATTGATAAAATACAAACTACTTTTTCAAATCAGAAAAAACTGCGCACTCCCCCAAGTGCTGCAATGTTCACAGAGTAGCATTAAGCTACAGCAGGGGGACAAGAAACACAGTCAAGAAGGCCAGTGACAAACACATCTGCAGACCCTGCTGGCAAGGGCTCACTTCAGTGCATGCAGTGCTTTTCACGCATTTTTCACGAGCAGGCTTTTGTGGGCACTCTGGGGTGTTAGGGATCTCCTGTTTGAAGGGCTGCCAGGCTTTTTTCATGACCTCTGGCTGCAGATGAGACTTTTGGAAGGGGCTGTGTCAGGGATGATTTTAGCTGCTCTTTGGGGAAGGGCTATGAAGAAGGCTTTTGTTCTTACGATCGCAAATGGGAGGGCTATCAGGGAAACATAAAGAGCTACCGCATTTGGCCGTTATAATTTCTTTTTACATTTCCAAAACTGCATGAAAGGATTTCAGTCAAAGACCCTTGCCAAGCAGGCAACATATTGGACACAGCTTTGAAACAAACCCCAACTCTCCAAGGGAGACTGTTAGTGTTTGAAAACAACAGCCCCATGAATTACTTCTTTTCTTTTGCTCAGCTGTGCCCTAACATATTAAAGAATTGAATTTTCCTTGCCTAGATCAAAGACATCAACTCTATGATTTTAAACATATCAATCAAATTGAAAACTGACTGAAAGCTGTGAACCAGTCCATGATTTTTCACTATTTAGATACATCAGTCTGTATTTCATGCAGAAAAAGCAATTCTAAGAAACAATAAAAAGAAAAGGTCACAACAGATAAACAAGTCCAGAAAGAACAGTAAGTAAAAGGCAACAGAGATGAATAATTTACTTTTAAAAAGCCACATGCCCATTCTGTGTAACAGTTTAACTACATCATATCGAGTACTTCAACCTGAAGGGTGGTAGCATTTCATGAATCTTTGCTTTCATAGATTAAAGGCTTTCTGGGGAAGATAGAGTTATCTCAGTTACAGATCTAAACCTATCTAAATCCAGCTGGCTCTGGCATTTGTTTCATGGGGAAGCTGGCAGCAGGCTGGTGCACAGGGAGCTGCGCAGCCAAGGGGGTATGTCTTGCACATCTGTGCGGTGGTAGGGACACCAGAAGCAGAGGCCAGCCTGCCAAAGCCACGCTGCTGCTCATTGCCTCCAAACCCTGATGCATGATGTGAGCCACAGAGCATGCTTACAGCACCATCCTGCTTGACATGAGCACCGGAAAACAGCCCTGACATCTGGTCCGTAGCTTAGATTACTGGGTTACCTGCAACAGATCTTAAAAAGATCCCCAAAGGAGACATGCTTTACTGGCAATTTCAATAGCTGTTTCTCAACAAATGCTCTGGCAGCAATGTTAGCCCAATTATATAACTCTTCTGCTTACCTTACTACTTGACAGTTTAGAAAGTACCTTTATTATGTTATTTAAACATTTCTTCTTATCACTAAAACACAATTGTAAATATCTTCCATGTGTTCCTTAAACAGACAGTCAAGGATCTGCCCAGATACATACCTGCTTCAGTCTGCTGTTTCCTCCAGAGCTTTAGCAGAGATGGAGAAAAGACAGCAAGTCTGAAAAGGAATCAGGTCTGTATTCTGGCTAAACAGGGCATCCTTTGCAGACCCCTACTTTGAAATTTAGCTTAGGAAAGTGGCAGCTCGAACACCTCCATTGATAACTCTTGTGACCACTCAGCACAGGACAGAAGCAGTCTCACTCAGGAACAAGTGCAAAAACACGTAGTGCTGGAAATGGTTATTTTATATTCAGAAGTGACATACTAGAGCTAATCCTTGCTGCAAGTTTCAGTGACCACATGGGTATTTAAAGGCAAAATATATAAGATTTTGTCTTTGAGTTGGCTTCTCTGCACTTTACCAGATTTTTCTTTGCACTATTCAATTAGAAAATTCAGAGCTTACTAGAAACTGGAGCTTTTAATTTATTTGTGGATTTACTAATTTATTTTGACTGGTTTGTCCTTCTGGACAACCACACATACAAAATTATTGCAGAAGTCATGCTTGCACAGGAAACTAGATAAATCCTTCAGAATAGTGTGATCATCTCTTACTTGTTAAGAGTATTTTGTCTAACGCTATGCTGTTCTTATCAACAAAACTTGGCTTATGTTCAAGCAATGGATAAGTGAACAGCAAAATCCATAATTATGTACAAAATAAAATACCACCAGGACTTCAGTTTCTGAATCTTTCAGACACTGAATCATTGCCTACTCTTTCAAATGTATTTCAACCCTCTTGGAGAAGACAGACCTCTCTTTTACATTTGTCCTTCATCAATTTTGCCAATGAATCCTCACAAGCAAGGGAACAAGTGACCATAAATCGATCCCTCATGACTGACATGTCCTGTCCCAGATGGGTTAGAAGCAGCATGAAGAGTTATGCTGTGTTGTTACACAGAACTGCAGCCCTTCTTCTTACTCTTATGTGAATGCAGCTGCCGTTGTTTGCTGCATTTGAACGGCATACACGTGGCATTCATTACAGATGCACTGAAAGCAGCCTGCTGTGCTGCAACACACAAGATGGTTTATCATGACAGAGATCATTTTAGCTGCTGGAGTATGAGCTAACACTCACATGAGCTACAGCAGCCCATCCTGCCTGTTCCTCTGCTCTCCGCAAAAATGCAAAGCTGCGTATAGAGTACATGGCATCACTGTGGTGCATCGTTTGGAGAACAGGATTTGGGGAAAGCATGCAACATGGAGGGGAATTACCCCTCCAGAAATCCCTGCAGAGAAGGCAAAGATGCTGGCAGACTCCAGCTGTCTACATCTGCACTGGCATCTGCACTGGCAGGGGGAAGGACAGGAACCTCCCTCTGCTGCTGTACAGTGGTGGCATGACCCCTGCAAACCCAAAGCAGAAGCAGTGGCCGAGAGGTGGAAGCACCCCTCTGAGGGGCTGTCAGTGGCTCGCCACCAAGCAACAGTCAGTTCGCATCAGGTGGGGAGCTGTGGTGCTTTGGCTGCCTGCAGCAGTGAATCAGCATTTGGCTGCATGTTGATCCTCCCAACTTTGGATTTCCAATGAGAAATGAAGTCAGAGGGAGGATCTCGGAAGCAAAAACAAGGATTGAGACGAAGACAATGGAGGAGGGAAACCCTGTTTCCACAGATCTGCTCTTCAGGACATTAGCAGCATCATATTTCTGTCTTCTAGCCTTCCCTTTTTGAGGAAGGAGATGTAAGGAATCTGTCTGCTCCCTGCCAACAATAATTTTTCAGCCTATTGTCTAATTTCAACTACATTTTACAGGAAACTAATACTTTTGAGGCTTTACCAACCATCTCTCTCCCTAGGTTGAAAAAATTAAGCAGCCAAGAAAAGAGACCTTTTTAGTCCTGTCACCAAGGGAAAGACTATGAGACAAGATGCAGTTTCAATATACATCTGAATGCTCATGTGGTGCTCAAACTAAAGACACTTCAAAGAAGTGCACTTGCAGAAAGAGAAAACTCTTATTTATGACAGACATGGAGCTGTTGCGTTTCTAGTTTGTGAGTTTGTTCAATTATTCATCATTCCAGACAGTCGCATGTGCAAACTTATTCTAAGGTGCTGTATCTGCACGGAAAACCATGCTGAATTTTTTGATACCAACAATGTTCCATAATACATCTTATCACATCATAACAGAGTTTTAGATTAAATCTTGATTTTTAAATGAAGGACGTAACTTTAAGGCTTTAAAACTGAGAGGTTTTTATTGCATGCCTTTCAAAGTTCTTTATACCAACATAAAAACATGCATCAATGTGTCACATAGAAAGATACAAGAACATCAGTGAAGCAGAGTCAGATGCAAGAAAAAAGTCTGACTTGCAGCCCTGATAGTTTATGGTACATAGCTCTACAGTTGATAAATTTTGCACACTAAAATAAAATCCAGAATTAATGTATTTTATTACCATAAAGTATGATAATAATTACCTAGTAAGACAATACTTTATAGATAGGAAATCACAATGGTACAACAAAGTAATTTTAAAACTCAAGCAATAAAAGGTGTGTATGTTTACTTCCTAACTGACCACATACTGATTTTCTGCTATTGCTGCTCATCAGATGGACTCAGCTGAGCAGGATATTTGAAGAAGCACATTCCAATAATGAAATATACTGTTTGTTTACACTCCAGCTGCTGCCCAGAATTACTATTGTACAAGAACTTGTGTGTCAAAAAATCCTCCAAAAGCCCCACATCCAGCACCATTCACCAAACAATGGAATTTCTCAGTGCCCAGAAATCAAACTACCATTGGCTGTGCACTATGTTGAGGCACCATGTAATAAATCTGGAAGGCCTACGCTCCTGAAAAAGCCTCTGATCACCCATTACTTGAATCAAGGAGACACCCTGATTCTTCATATATCATCTCTCATTATTTCTAGCTCATGAAGTAACATGCAACATGATGCACTCAAATCTAATGGAGTGGTAAGTGTGGAGTGGCATTGATTCCTGAAAACATCAGCTTCATATTATTCACCTCTGCTAGATTTTGGATCTTCAGACACAGAAGTCTATGAAAACCTCAACTGAAAAGAAGGGGTGCGTGTAATTTGCAGCCAAGACACTCACTCCCTGGTTTTGTTGATAGTTATTGAGAAACAAAAAAATGGAGGTGAAAGAGTTCAGAAAGCAACATGCACATGCCAGCAAACTAGTATGAGAACATCATGTAAAGACAGTCATACAGAGACATAAAAAGTATCAGGAAAGAGTAAATGAAAAAGGAGAGAACCAGACTCATTACAAGTTCCAAAATATCCACAGTTGCTGGCATTTCAGGGGATCAGTATGGAATCTAGAGGGAATAAGTAAGGAATCCTGTTTCACTCATGCTGTCAGGGCCACAGAAATGGAGTCACTTATCTGAAACAATGACTGATAAATTATTACACAGCCTGTTTAAAAGTGATCAGTGTCAGTCAATCTTAGCTCATGCCACCCCTTTGGCATGTCAGGAATGTCCCCCAAGGACAGCAGAAATTCTTTTAGCGTTTCTTCAAACCACAGGCATGGAGATTCAGGTAAGCTTCCGTATTACCTAATGAAAAAATGTAATTTTGCAAATAACCATTTTGCTGAGAGCCCGCTATCTAGTCAGTCCAGTACTATGAAATTGGAGACTAAAAATTTCACAAGGCTATAATAGCACTATTGAGCAGTTTTTCTGCAAATGTCTTTTATTTCTCGGGTTCATTTGCAATTTACTTCTGAACAATCAATGTATTTTTATCCTTACCATGATTACTGAGGCAGGAACAGCAAGACACAGGGAGACAAGCCTGTCCTCACTTATGTCTGCAGGCACGGCAGGCTTAGGGGACAGAAAAACACAGCCCTGTGGATGGGGAGAGCTGAGGAAAGGGGCCTTCTTAGGCTTCAGCAAATCTTTTCAGGGATAAAGTGGTAATTCTGCAAAGGTGCTGCTTCTCTGTGCCAGTTCCTTGGGGAAGCAATTTTCTGCCTGGTGACATACTGCAGGGACTGGGGCTGCTCCTGTCCTCTGGCTGGTGTCTGCACAGGGGACAGGGGGGAGGCTTCTTGTACACAGATGTATTCAGGCCCTTCTCACTACACTGAATTCTCTAAAAGTCAGTAAACCTCTATAGGTTTCCTCAAACCTTAGAAAGTTTTAAGGAATTCAATGTAACATTTAACTAGATGCCTTTTAGCCCTTAGAGAAGTAACGTAATAATCTGTCCACACAGCTATCACTTTATCAAGGTTGCACAGTTCGGATGAAGAGCAGCAGTTACTGGTGACACTCCTGTGCTGCCAGTTAGCATTTCTCCTCTACCTAGTCATGCATAGCTGGGTGGTTTTCTACTTTGCCATTTCCCCTAGGGCAGTTTCTGAGGCAAGACCTCCTCAGTCTCCATTGGGATCTGCCATGAAACCTTGACCCTTTCTGTAGCATCCAATTGCTAGATTTTTACTGTTTCTACACCATATGCGAGGCTCTCGGGATGCTTCAGGAGCTTCTCCAGCTCAGAAGTCTTCAGACCCCTGCCAGGCTCCTACAGTGACATGCAGGTTTTGTAGGTACAGACTGTACACTATTTACGTTCCATACGGACAGATATTTGGATGCCATGCCATGTCCCTGCATGACAGTTTGCACAATACATGCAATAAAAATTATAATAAAAAAGAAGTATCAGCAGGCTGAAGTCTGAGACAAAGGCAGTCTTTTTCCTTCACTTGTGCTTTATTAATTGATAACAGTGTGCTCGGTAACATATAGAAAAGAAATGGGAGGCTGTCTAAAGCCAAGACTCAGACTCGTGCCCAGTGTTGGCACGGAGCTTGTTTCCTGTGCCAAGCCGTACCCCCTCTAAAGGGGATGGCCAGGCCATCGCCAAACGATGCCCCAAAGATCAGTTAATCAGGCAGACAGACCCAGCCTTTGGACTGGGTCAGCACTCTCCTCACATAATATTTTCAACAACCCATCTTAAAAATGAAAGTACAGGCAAATTGCCCATCTGCCTGAGATTAATTGGGAAGAGGTTGAATCCTCGAGTCCTTAATCAGTTCTTAGACAACAACTTCCCTGCAAATGTCAGTCTTTTGGAATAAGAATCAACTGCAGGCACTGGTTCGAAAACAGCAGCATTTGGCACTGTGTTTGTGGTGTATTGTGAATCAAAACAAGAGCTAATCAATCACTTGCATTGCTATTTCCAAATATTTTTCAAAATAGTACTGTAGTAACTTGTTTCCAGAATGAGAGGAGGACACCTTCCTCAGATGAAAGCATAATTTCACATCATGACAACTTAGCAAATATGACCCTGACTTTTTGCTGCACTGGACATTAACTGTAATACAGTAGATCTGCAGCATGATCATTAGTGCTTGTTCCATTTCCTCTATTAGAGATAATAGCAAATACAATACCATCATTTCCTTATTGCTGATGGCAGCATTGCCAGACTCTTTTGACTATAAATCTTCTTTTCCCTGTATGCTGCAAAAAGAGCTTTGCACTCAGCTTAAAACAGGTCTCCAAAAATGTTTTTGACAAAATAATACTGAATCATGGTACTGATAGATCAGGCTGGTGTGATAATAAAACCACTCTATCTCCTTTCCAACAATTTAAATACATCATTAACAAGAAAAATTAGTTTTAAATCTCTTTACAAGAAACAAGAAAAACAAATGAATGTAAGCTAGCAAAATGATGAAGTTACTCATTCAAAATGCTCTCACCCTCTAAACAGATTATCCAACGTATGAAACCATTACTTAACATTGCTTCAGAAATAGCACATTTAGGACACAAATGCATTCCTCTCAGGCAGTGGCAGCACTTTAATAGGTTTCTTACACAACTTGACAGTTTACCTACTTGCTTATTTGTTCTTGACAGCAGTGTGCTAGAAAGGTCTCCCTGGGACACTCACAAAGCCCTTGTTAAAATGTTGTCACCAAAGGGAAGAAAAGGCCGAGATGATTTCCCGGCTTCCATGGAGTCATCTCTGTATGTGATGTGTTAAATCACCCTCTCCGAGAGGATTCATCTTCAAGCCTCACAAAAAAAAATTTGAAGAAATAAACACTTTGTGCCTGGAATACATCAAATGGCAATTATTGTTTTTAATTAAAAAACCCAACAACAATGCCTTAGGATGGATATTGTTACTTCTCCCTACAAGCCATTTAGTTGTATACTGTGTTCATGGCAATACTCACAGTTCAGATTCAAGGGAAGAATGTATGTAATTGCCCTGCAAAACACACCTTGATATCAATCCAACCATTGGTCCTGCCTGCCTCCACTGACTGATTATAATAAGGTATAAGCAAGCAAACAAAAAGACTCTCCCCTTATTTCATTCTTCTTCTCTGTCTGACACCCTGCCTTGATATATAGGGTTTATTACATATATGAGGCAAGTTTTTTTATGGAAGTACTTTTTAGAAATATTGTTAGAACCTCTTTATTCTGTACTCTACTACAATCACTATTAAAGTGGGTGTTTATGCTATTTCAAGAGGCTACAAGCAAGAGCACGTCAGACAGTATACGCTTCTCATTATGGAGACTAATTTCCGTATTTTTTTCTTGTGCTGTGATTTGCCTACACAAATATAAGTATAAATGGTTATAAATAGTAAAATTATAATTATATACATTTTCTTCCCTTACTGTGACTTCAAGTGCACTGTAAAAAGCTTTGCAGTAAGCTAACCCTATAATAGAACCCTGTTGAGTCACTGTCTTGTACCTTCCTTCAGGACAAGACTTCACAGGGAATTCAGAATACCTGTCAATTATCCAAACTTTGTTAAATCAGTTAGTACAACCAGTCTATCTGCTGTGACATTCCTTTTATTAATTTGCGTAACAAAGAAATGTTGCTTTGAGACTTTTTGAAAGTCACTTCAGGCCAGGCATTTCCTTATAACTCATGAAGCACAACTGTTGTAGACATAGTTAGCAATCATTACAACTACTGTCATGTTGAGTGTAATATAATAAGTATAAATAAATTTGTCACATCCACAAAATTAGCTTAATAGAAGTAGATAAAACTGCCATTATGGAGGTTTACATACTAGAATATATTCTTCAGGACATCTGTTTGGTCTACAGTCAACCATATACAAGTTAAAAGTGACTTGTGTACTATGTAAGCTGCTTTGAAGCTAAAAAAGATGCAATACAGAAGAAAGCAATTCTGTTGTGTTGCTTTTTAACTGAGTGAGATAGTTGGAAACATATCATATGTTGATATGTGTGAATGCAGGGGAGAGAGGAAATTTGGCAAGTTGCATGTGACAGAGAAAAAAGCAGGCAGCCCATTGGAGAAATTGCTTTTGGGCACAGCGTTTATGGGAAGCAGAGACAGATGCACGGGCTGCAAAATCGGCCAGCAGGGCTGATGTGGAACCTACTTGTTCTCCTTTCTCTCTGCCTCCAAAAGCCTTCAGAATAATCAGAACTTCACAAAAATACATGCATGACATCAATTTTCACGTACTTTGCCTAGAGAATATAACTATGCAACTATGCAGTTATGTCCTTGAGTATAGGGAAACCTCAAAAATATCTTTCAATTATGCAAAAGAAAATATCAAAGAATAGTAATAATTTCAATGCTTTAATAGATGACAGAGCCCAATTTTTAATTAGAAATTTACATCTATTTTAGTACATTTATTTGAATAAAAAGCAAATGGTCTCAGTATAATTTTCAAATTGCTCTTAGATTTGTGTTTGGCATGCTTGCATATCATGTACATCTGCAAATCTCTTATCCACCTAAACATAATTCCAGCTAGGCATTTAAACTGGAAATGTATAAAAGCATATATCTGATTTCTGCACAACTCTGCAGACATTTATATGCACAATTTGTACAAGGCCTAGTGCCACAAGCCATGCAGATGTCCTTAACATGAAATTTCTGACATTAGCAATTTGTAAGAAAAGACAGTATTTTACAAGAACCCAGTTCTTTAAGTACGCTGCTAGGAGTGATCATAGCTGAAGATACTAGCTACAGAAAGGAATGAAACATGATGAATGAGTGCACAAACACTGCAGCAGTTATTTTCAGGTGATAGATTTTCATCTCTTGATCTAAATAGCTTCAAAATATTTGGCATCTAACCTAATTATTACAGTTAAAAATTCAGTACTGTCCTGTATTTCTGTGTCAATGGCTGAATATTAAAAAGGGCACTATTTTTTTTCCGTAAATAAAGTGCAAAGTAAAAAGTGCAGTAAAAGATGTCAATAAAAGGAAGGGACTTGGAAAATGTTGCATGCCTTGTTACTTTGGGCCACATTTCTGAAATGACCAGAATTTTTAACTGGTACTAGCGATCTTGCTAAATTTCTTTATAGGGATGGTTTCACTATCCTCAGTTCCTATTGGCCAGTTCGGTACTGTTGGAATATTCCAGAATTCATTTTTGTAGTTCTCTGGTCAATGTCACTTTCACATCTGAGTAAAATGATTTACCTCTAGCAAACAGCAACAAACTCTGTATATGTCCAGTCATGTCAATGTCTTACTATTCATTAATGTTTTCTAAAACTGGAGCTGTCTTAACATTAATAAAAAGTTAGCTTTTTAAAAAAAGTTTTTGAGAAACACAGCAGAACTTGAATATACAGTAATTTGAATTTTATGTTAGTTTGCTACAGTTATCTTTACTATAAATTAATTTGCCCCTAAAAACCCTGAAATAGAACAAATACCAAAAGACTCCCTATAGGTATGGGAATTTTTAAATTTAAGAATTCCATTAAACCCATTGACCCACTGGGTCCTATGTAGTTGCATTAGCCCTATGACAAGCTCACAAGAAGGACCAAATACTAATAAAAATATAGAAAGTTACACAGAAAGCTCTTTACATGCCCCCATGCAGATTTCCAAAATAAGACCATAGAAGGCCAAAGTCTTACCCTTCAGAAGACATTACTGAAAAAACATGATGGGACCTGCTATAGATTACTGGACCCATCTGCTCCTTTTTCTTCACCAGTTACATCCCTACCACAAAATCGAAAACAGCTCGTGTCCAAATGCACATGGTTGTCTACAGAGCACTCATGATTAGCAGGATTAAAAGCCACCATGTTCTTCACCTCATCACTACTGAACACTTTAAAGCAAGCCTAAGTCCTAACATTTGAACGCTATTTGAAAAAGCCTTTCCCCTGGTCTTTATCTGGAACAGGGTAGGACAGAAGCCAAGAGTGTTACGAAATTACTATTGCTTCTTGAATGAAGAGCACTCAGCAGCGTCAACACTACAGGTACCACAAGACATCCCTACAAGCCAGGCTGAGTATGTGGCTGGTCACACAGAAGAGTACGTTTTCCCTTTTAGGCTTCTCAACAGGCCAAGAGAAAAATATTGCCCAGACACAAAGGGTGGAAAGGGTGTTTTGTTTTGATTTTGGTTTGCCTTACTCTTCAGGGTGACAGAACACCAAAGGAGGACAGCTCCACTTGGAATGGGTTCTTCTGCTTTTCATGTGGTCCAGGGAAGCTCAAGTATTTTTGTCTCCCAGTCCTCTTCCTGAGAACAGGATTATCTGAAATACCAGCAGCTAACACTAACAGCTGCTTTGAAGAAGCCCAGAAACATGTACAGTTTTGTACCTATTCTTCTGGTCTTCCTTCACAGACCATACTTTTAGGAGACTAGACAGACAGCTAGAGAGCACACTGAACAGGGTTTGGTGACAGAAGGGCATCGGAGAGTAAAGACTGCTGCTGGGTGAAGTTGTTAGTAGGAGTTTTACAGTCACAGTTGCTGAATCAAGAGCAAACTAGCTGGCAAACATGAAAACCACATTACAAAATACTGGTCAGGAGACAAGGTGTCCATTCCAGCCCCAGTCAAGAGTTCATGTGACAATAAGGCACTCCATAATCACATCTTCCATATTCTCCACCTGTAGCCCATTTGACATGAATGAAGTACAGAACCGCCCAACACATTGTAAGACAAAGTGTAAACCAAACAAAACTCAACAACAAATATATAGGGAGAAATCTGGCAGGCAAAATAATATATCCACACAGTCAGTTTTCGAGGACATTATAACTGATAATCCTGTAAGGAAAAGGTATACTAAGGACTTCGTGTTTGCATTTCATCCATTAAAAAAGGGCACCAAACACCCCAAAATCTGCTCCGCTACAAAAATCATAATGAACAGGACAGCTCTTGAACATCTTGGGCCACCAGCACTAACTGCTCTGAACTACACCCAGCTCAGGGACACAGGTATCGACATTACATCTCCCTGAAGCTTCAAGTTTGGTTTCTGTGAGCAATCCTTACTTCCCAGGCAAGCTTAAGGGTAACAGTGCTCCATGCCACCTCAGTGACAGGAGATAGCTGAAGAATTAGCACAAAGAAAGAAAACTGATTCAGCGTCTAGGTTTTCTATGTGGTGTTTTTCCGTGCATGAATTATTAAAAAAGTAATACAGAATTTCTCCTGCATATTGACCTTTTTTCTTATAAAAAAGAGAACAAATACAAGCATCCTTATTATTCATTTCCCCAACTACATTGCAAACGGTGCTTTTAACTGCAGAGAGCTGCTGTGCCTCTTTTGAACTCAGTCTTAATCTGCCTCTTCTTCCAAAACATTGCCATGCAAATTTCCCAAGATGAAGAGTGTGCCGGAGTGCAGTGTTAAATCTGAAAACCAACAATCTCTGTGCTTTTCTTCCTGTTCCTGTTGGTGGGTTAGAAGGAGACCAGCAAAAGTGGACCATGCTGTCACGGAACCCAACATGACATCATTATCTTTAGCACAGAACTGCAGCTGGAACTGCAAACTCCTTCTTGTCTTACAGTATCAAGCGTTGGTCCTCTTACTAACAACCGCATACTCAATGAAGACGCTGAATCTGGCCTAAACCTGCAGGTTACTGATATACTACTTTCAAGCAAACATTC
>VYZV01021996.1:69876-106808 GCA_013401275.1 Pandion haliaetus | reverse complement strand
GGAAATCCTGCAGCTTCTGAGTACAAGGAAAATCCCTTCCCTTGTCTCCAGAAGGTATTTTATTTTTCGCATTGCTCGGGGTGCTCCCACTTTTGCACAAAGAGGGGAATATCACATGCTGACACTTGTGGAATTGTTTTCATTTACACATTACTTGATTGGAAAATGAGCCAGTTTTATTTCAAGGGGATAGGCAACACCAGGAGGAAAAAGAAAGCGAGAATAAAACCCACACTGATTGAGAATACAATAAATGATACACACAGACACACACAAAAAAAGGAAATTGAAGAATGGAATCTGACCCTCCTTGAAATGTAAACTGTGTACAGATTTACTTTTAAAAATGAACAGATGTTTCTGAGATTAGGGGAAACTACTGTATAAAACCTCTGCTGGGTGCCTAATATTTTAGATTCCACAGCCCACCATTTCTTAAAGCCAAAGTTTCAGAACTCTCTACTTTCTAGTAATCTATGAAACAGCCCCAAAAAGATGCATAACTTCTGCATCTCTCCAGTTCCTGATTTTATATTTAGTTCTCAGCATTATCAGAGATCAGTTACTGGCATGAAACCTAGCAATCTGTCATCTTGTTCTGTAACGTTTTATAACATTATTGTTGGCAGTCCTGGAAAGGAGACAAGCATATTTGATAAATAACACACATTTTTCCTCCGGCAAAATATGCACAGTTGAATCCTTCATGAGACATCAAACACAGTTGCAGTGCATGCATGTTGCTAGACTGATTTTTTTTTATGTTATCTGCAGTGGATTAAGAAACTACAGAAGGAAACATGTAAGATTTTACCTTGCCACCTACCTTTTGAATGGCAGGAGGCTGGAAGCCACAGCCTTAAATCCCTTACTGACTCACTGGTAAAGAGGGCTTATAATACATTTTATCCATTTCATACATGTCCAGTGCCTGAGAGAGGCACTTCAGGGTAAATTTTACATCTGCTGCTCAGTTCTCAAGTACCTGCTTAGGGACACGAAAGTACTTGATGAATTTTGTTCTTTAAAGGGATATTTCCAAATAGAGCATTATTATAATACCTTTCAATGACAATGTCTGTGTGGAAAGGCTTCAATTAGTAAAATATATGTTAGACTGATGTGTCAAAGGACTTGGGAGATAGCTGTTGGGATGCCTGTACCTTTGTGTTTATTCACTTCTATATTCCTGTTTCTAGCTATCAGGAAGGTCTTAGCTTCACGGGTTCACACACACTGCGCGCATTACAAATACTATATTTTGGCATAATTGGAGATGTAAAACATGTATTCTATCTTATGCTGTGATGTAAAACAATTGTTTTCAAAAGTATCAGAAACAGCAGAACGTACTTACTGGTCCTGTCTTCGCAACGGCCCTACCTTCAGAGAACTGCAAAATTCAGTTAGCCTTTTACAGTTTCCACACTTAGTATCTTTCAGAGCAATATGGAACACATGCTCATGCAGATGTGTGTGTATATACATACAAATACATACATATATATATATTTATATTTATACACACGCGCACACAAAAGAGGAGTCATACTTTTTGGTGAATTGGCTGACTCTTAAAATGGCTTTTTTAATTAAATGAAACAAGTCAATTTGAGAGCTATCAAATGCAATTTAGAATTTTTCATACACCTCAGATGTGTAGTACTGACTCCAAAGAATATCAGCTATGCCTGGGAAATGTGTTTGTAATATTTATGCAACAACACTGGCCACTCTTGTGGTGGCTAATGAAGAGATAAGCCATGAAATACAATGCTCCATGGTCTCCTGCAAAAATTAAACTCTGAATCTGTGATGAGTCCAGAGTACGCAAAAGAGGTACTTCTCCATGCCTATAGTGAACTTTTTAAATATTGCTTTTTTCTTTTTACACTAGCTGATTCCTGAAAAGTAATGGAGTTTTGCATCATATTTACAACACTGTTGAATGCAACTGTTATTTTTCTCTACACTCTGTTTGACAAATTGATTCTGTGATTAAGAGATACAGTTTTATGGATAATAGAGGTATTTACTGATTTATATAGCTAAATAATTTCACTTCCCTACATATTTGTATCTGAATAAGATCTTTAGCTAGAATGATTACACTGAAGCTGAGACACCAGCTGAAAACTGGGTGGTCCATAACATGTAGAATTAATAGAGCTACATGTGTGAGCCAAAGACCACAAAAGTATCTTCAAAACTCTTAAATTACTTCAAGGGGGCTTGGATCAGACCAGGAGTGGATGGATAGAACTTCATCTCAAATTGGTTTAGAGACACTTTCTTATTTGCCCTCGTCTTTCTCTCCTAGGACTCTTTGAAATCAGTAGGTAGTTAAAAAATAGAGCAAGAAGATGAAAATGGTGAACAAGAGGGTGTTTGGGCTATTTAGAAATCAAAACGTTGATCTAAAACATATATAAGAACAAAGAGCACCTGTGCACATTGGTGCTACAAGGCAGGTACCTAATGAAAACTATAGTATGTTGCTAATTTACTCTGAAGCTTCTTGTGTATTTATAGCCTTCAAAGTACTTCCATTATGAAGATGTGAGGCACCATATTTTGGTTACCTTTTTACATGCATTACATATGCACTGCAAAATGATGTAATTGCTTGATTGTTCTTATTAGACTTTTACAATATGTACGTATGTATATGGTATTATTCATAAATCTAACAGGCAAAACTTTGACATTAGAACCTTTATTTTAATTAACAAATTAATTCAATGCAAAGGTGGTGCCAATACTGGTTATTGTCTCACAATTTGATTTACATTCTCCATGCTGTGCCTGGTAGATACAAGTAGGGGCACAATGGCTAATGCTTGCAATTGCCCGAAAGGCTAATAAAGATCACCCTGCTCCCAGCATGCTCTCTGCTGTCAGAAACCAGCAATTAACTTAATAGGGTTCCTGAAATCCGGTAGATCCATGAGATGTGGCATGTGTTGACATTCTCTGGCTGATCTAAACAACCTCCCGTCACTGAGTAGCAGGATATGTTTGCTATTTGAATTATTTAGGAGCCTGTTATATGAATTATAAAGCAGCCCTTTGCAGTATTAAGTCTAATATTTAAGATCTTCAATTCATTAGGTAGGCTTTCGGGATTACCTATAAAGGTTAGGATAAAACAATACAGGTTCTGGCAATTTGCGTGCAGGGCTGGATTTTCAAGCTCTGTGCAGTAAAAAGGTGGGAAAAAGTTCTTTTCTCTTAGCTTTTCTTCTAAAAACACTAGACTGCTTTGCTTTTTACACACACACTAGGAAAAGAGATTTGTCTTGAGATGTCCAAAGGCAACAGGGGAAGTGACTCATTCAGTGAACTTGAGCAGCATCAATATTTTTATGAGTTTTAGCAGGTATTTGTGCAGCGAGATGTTTATGTGAGGAAGAGAATGGCAAAGTCTTGCATGTGGCAAGGACTAAAGAAAAAGGAAAAACTGAAGCACATTGGATTTGCACAGGAGGAAACCATCAGGCCTGAGAGAGTCAAACAAAGGTAGTGGATGATAAATAAGATGATGTGGAAAAAAGCATAGAAGCAAGGGGGAAAGAAACACAGAGGGAGAAGAGACAAAGGAGCAAATCCAAGACAAGGTGCAGAGGGAGGTTGAAACAGAAAATATAAGATAAAGGAAAAAACAAAGCAAGATTGTCAAGGGAATTGAGAATAACCCAGAAGGCCTCACAAAGCTTTTGTTTGGTCCTACTTATTTCTTCTTACTCACTGCTTCACTAGTTCTGTGCAACTGTCCATTGCTTCTAACAAAAGATGTAGGAATATTGGCTCAGTATAAACATAATTAGCAGATTTAATGCTTCTGCCACTGCAGGGAAGAACAAGAAATCTCTGATCTTTTCTGACTGGTCTTTTAGTGGAGCACAGGAATGAAATCTATCAGGCCTTCAGAAGGTGTGTAGCTCCCATTAAAAGCCGCACTTGTCTTTATTTTAAGAGATAAGGCCCAATCGAGTATCCCTTTCTTGGACCTTGTGATGGTCACCATTTTGAGACCATCACACAGTATGTATCTCAAGATTACATGAAACTATATGTCCCTCTGGAACCATGGCTTCCCTGTAATGAGCTGCTGGGTTCCAGAGAAGTCTAGCGAGCAGAAATTGGGTGATAAAAAGGTACTACCTGACACAACGAGATAGATACATTTATTTGTGATTGACTTTTGTCTGTCAGGCCAACCATTGAACAAATATGGCAAAGGAACAAAACTCCTCAACATTGCTGAGCAGAGGAGTACCAGGCTGCGAAAATCGGTACCCTGGCCACAGCATGAGTGCACACATTCCTTGGAGTTAAGCAGACGACTTTCTGTCAGACCAATGCAAACTCCGTAAATCCTGCAAACAAATCTGGCTTCTTTACCCCGAGCCAGATTCAGCATCATTCCTGCACCTATAACCCACTAAAGTCAACCTTTAAACAAATTCTCCTTTTAAACCTGGAAAGAGCCTCACATCATGCTCCACAATCAACACAGGTGAGCAATCCAGCCAAGCAGTTATATGGCTTTTAATCTCACCCCAAATAACCCATAGTTTGCATTTATACCAGCCATGTTGTGTGCCAGGCGAGGTGCTCGGGGCCGGTCCCATGGATCCCCATGGCACGCTGGTGGCAGCTGCTCCCCTCCTGACAAGTCACTGAATCCCCTTTAAAGTAGATGCATCAAGACTTTCCGTTATTACTTTTTAGGGTCAAAACAAGAAGGGTGGCGGGGACGTTGTGGTCGTGTAGGAGGTCAGCCCCCAGTTCCAGCCTCACCAGTCCCTTGCCAGCACCGGCTGCCAGCTGGAAACCACACATGCCTCACCTCATCATGGGAAAAGGGAAGGCCCAGAGCCTCTTCCTGCTCTTGTTTTCCTTTGCACACCAAAACGTATCCGTCTTATAATTTCTGAAGAACGGAATTGTAAATGTCAGCGTCTTATCTTTGCTCAGCAAACAGTTTACTAAACACAGCTCGTCATGTTTATGGAGCGCACTAATCTTGTTGCCAGCCATGGGGATCGAGGCACGTTGAATCTGGGAGCGGTGGCATTATAAAGGGGAGAATAAAATAAGGCAGAATAGTACAGAACTACATTAATTTATAACACTCACTGTATTACAACAAGCAGCCTTAGATTAATGTGATGTAAATTATTGCTGCTACTCCTTTCGCGTACACGTGGGTTTTTCCTAGCAATTATTTATTTTTCACTACTCCCCACTGTTCTGAATGCAGTTATTGACAAGTAACAAGGTATGGATTGTTATTGCTTTTCTTGTCATAAATCCCTGTAGACATTTACTTAGCATGAATTAAATCACAATCATGTGTCATTTATTTTGCATAAAATGAGACATAAGTAGTCTTAATCATATAGCTGTAGAAAGAACAACCACGCCATTGTTTTCTATATTTGAACAATAATTCTATATTTAAACTTAAATATTATAATTAGCAGCTTTGTTTGCCTTGCTTAGAAGTAAGATAGGTAAGATTGACACCTCACTTTTGACACCAGACATTAGATTTAATAAGCATAATTTTCATTTATTTGAGTCTAGACTGATTTTTTATCAATGTATTTATTGTAGAAAGCAAATGTACATAAAGAAAGTTGGCATATTTATGAAGAAAGCTGAAATTACTTTTATGTGTTGCTTTGTCCAACTGATAAAATACCTACTGGCATGAAAATACCTATAACAAGAGCTGAAATCACACCAAACTGTAATTGACATGTGATTTTAAAAAATGCTCAAAGTAATAATATACTATCTCCTAAGTAAAGATTCTTCTGTTCACTCTTTATCCATTTCCAAGAATCTTTTTGTCATGTAAATTTGCATTGATTAGTTTTTAATTTGAGTTTCTAAAAATGTGCTCTGAATACTTAATTCCGACAAAAGTACATCTTTTTTTGCTAGTATTAATAACAATAATTGCAGACCACAAATGGGGAACCTCGATGGGTATTTTTTTAATACACATAAACTTTAGACGCTTGAATGATCTTCAGTTTCGCTTAAAGCCTTATATTAGTTACCTATGCTGGTAAACTTAAATTTCAAAGAAAAAAGGAACAAAGCTATTTAAGTCCCAATCCTGCTCTGCTTATGCAAGCAAACCTGCCCAGTTGCAAGGCCAAAAATTGCAGTGTGACACACAAGTAAATGAGAATTTTGTCAAAAGTACAATCTGTGAGTATGAATTTACTACGGGCCTGATATGATTGAAAGCACTTTGATGGCAGGGGGAACCTGCTCTGACTGAGGAAGAACCAGGCCCTACGTAGACAAGAGCATTTCCTAAGAGTCAGGGGCCAAAAATTGATGGGGAGTAGCTCTTCCCCCAGCAACAGTGAACCTGAAAGCAAGGTGAGTTTTGCTGCTGTGTCCTTGCAGTATGACAGTGGGTTTGCTGTGATTAAGTGCCTTGCTGAAACCTAGAACTGCCCCATCAACTGCAACGAGAGAAATGCAAATCTAGGGGATTGCTGGGCAAAAGGAAGTTGTTCAGCTGCAAATAAAATCACAGACAGCAGAGTGCGTTTCCAAAAGTAACAATAAATCTGAAGAGAGAAACTCTGTCATCAAACAAGAGAGGTGAGGGACAATAAAATAAATAAAAAGCAGTAAGCTTTAAGATTTGGCAAGGAGGAAAAAAGAAGTAAAATGAAATAATATTTTAGCTAAGTATAGAAATACAGGCATTTGTACACAGTTGGGGTTTCCTCCAACAATACCTTAAAAATACAGATTTTTTTTTTTTTATTTCTGTTTGAGATTTCAGAAGATGCTTCACAAAGAATATTAGCTTTTGATGTCATTTTTTTTTTTAAATCAGAGTAGATAAACAATTTCCTCTTCTGGACATCCAAAACCATATGTATTTTTACAAAATTACATTCATAGCCATATTTTTTATTGTTCATATACTACTTTTGAAGCAAGCTTTTTATTACTTTCCTCCTTTAAAGCAAAAACATATCAAATATTACAGTATAGGCATAAAAACAAATCATGTTTGAAATAATCTAAAGATTAAACTTTATTTTTCTTAGCTGATTGTATTATTTGAACAATAATATTTTTAAAAAAAATTATTCATCTGCTTGATGAAAGAAAGTACCTGATACATATTTTTATTCAAATATTACTCCCATGGAATATTGGCAACATTTTATGTTTCAGCTTAAGCTACAAATTCCTTCAGAACAAATCAAATGTCTTTAAAGAATATTTCTGTTTGAAAAGGAATTAAGCTTTCCTGAAAGAATTTTAAAGGTTGTGATATTCGCAGTCTGATAAAGCAGCACCTTTAATGAAATTCTAATTAGCAATTTCATGCACTTTGCTATTAGTCATATCAGATTAGTGCACATTTTCACAGCCTTCCTTTAATTAAGTGCACTTATTCCAAGTTTCAAACACTTTCCTTATAAGATGAAAACTGTGCTGAAATGTTATTTAGTAAACAGCAGACGTGTGAAAGTAAAGGTGCGTATCCGTGCGCTGATGGACATCTTTAAACTGTCCACAGATGTATACATTGCTAGTTGCTGCCAGCTGCTTTATGTGTTTTGTTTTCTGTTATTTGTTTGTATGCGTTTTGCACGTGCCTTTAAATAATGCAGAGAGATGAAGTCCAGTTCAAAAGTTTTTAGTGGCCGACTTATGTGTGCATTTCAGATTCAGACCATTAAAGCAAAATTTCTATTAAAAAAAATTCAGACAGTCCAGCCTGAAGTACCCACGTTCGCTTTCCTGGACATCACCTTCCGTCACATCACCTTGCACCGTTGCAGCAGAGGCCCTCGGTGTAAATGCTGCATGTGGACCTGCTATTTTACCCACCCAAATCATCAGCAAAATTCCCATACACTTTACTGGGAAGAGGTTAGGCCTTATCTCTCATATAAGGATATTGCATTGCAAAGGCAAATACTTCTAAAATACTGTACATAACACTCATCTCTCTGCAAGCTGATTAACTTATGGTCAGCATTGTAAAAGGTGAGAGATTACCAACACTGCATTAATTCACAGTACACCTTGTTTTGCATGATAGCAGTAACACAGGGAGTGATTTAACATACATAATGATAAGCAAGTCTATTATGTACGGGTAGATAAAGGGTATAACGCATTTCTTCCTCCCTCCACAATGGACAGCTATAAGAACATGATCATTTTTCATATTTGCCATATTTTTAAATATATATGTGAATGTTTTCTCATTCTCCAGAGCAGAATATTTTGTTTTCTTTTTAAATGCTCCTTCCCAGGTACTGCTTCTCTGGTCTGTCGTGTTCCAGGATTTGCATTTTATTATATTAGCTAATTGCACATGTTTTTAAACACATGTTCTCTTGCTGATGTCATTCATTTAGACTGTAACATTTCTGACATTTTTAGGTAGTCCCCCAGGCCTCATAGCCCTCTTAGCAGGGTCCTTTCAGTGAGGGGTGTTTGCTTTATGATTACTGACTGACATCTCAATAACTTGGAACATATTGAGCAGTGCATGTCTAGTGAGCAGCTTTTTTAAATGCATGGTCCACTTTGTCAAGTCATGTGCGAGCCATAATTTAGGCTAATAATTACCAGACATGAACGCTATGAAACATTGATGTCTACACTTTTTTCCCCCTCTAAGTACTGAATTTTAATACATTCAGAAAAGGTTTTCCTAAGGCCAAGATAAGCCCCCCAAAAAGCTCATATGGAAGCACTTTAAAAGTGATAAATGATTTGGAATCTACACTGTCTACTGATGTACGTCTCAGGAAAGAAAATCAGAGCTAACAGGTGTTAGATAGGGAATGGTGAAGCACTTTAATAGAATTGTCAGAATGTTGGTCCCAGATGCTGACATTAATGCATGCAACAAGGAATGTAATGCTACACTGCCATTAAACGATTATTTGTTTAAATTTCAAGTCGATGGCAGGAAATCCTAACTTTGTCCACTACTACTCTGTACAGGCCATCCCTCCTGTGCTTTCCTTTATGATTTGCATCAAAGTGTAATGGTTGTATGGCTCACATCTGCATGCTTTAAATAATCCATGCCTGTCAAATTTCATTTTTTCCTCTCAGATCAGAACCATCATAACCCCTTCTCTGCCAGCCTTGAAGTCGCTACAAATATATTTGTACATTTAGGGGAAAATAATGTAAATACTGTGAGTTAAAGGATAATTAATCTTTGAACTCTTTTCTTACTTCAAATGTATTCACTAAGTAATCTGCATGAACTTGTAATTATTACGTATTTGTAAGGTATTTTCCATGTAATCATGAAGTAGTTACATGGTCATATGAATCCTGTAAATTATAATGATACTGAGGGAAGGGGTATGAGGGGGGAGAGCTCTGCTGCCTATGTTAAAAAGCTTTTCCAGAAATCTTTGGAATTCTCTTCAGTGAGATAGACTGAGAAGGCAGAAAAAGCACGTCCTTTAGAGATTACTAGAATTTCTGCCAACAAAAGAGATCCAATATCCATGTACAGTTCAGCTGGGTGAAGGGGGAGAGCAGATAGTGACATTTTTTTTTCTCCCTCTTGTTTTAACAGTAAATCATTAATTTAAAAGTTGCTGTTGTTTTTCAGGGGAATTGCAGCAGTTTACAGACTGCTGAAAGCTCGGCATCCATTCATGCTTCAAAGACAAAAGGGACATTTCTCTTTCTAATCTTTGCAGAAGCCTAAATAGGATGTAGCCTGTAGTCAGACCATCTCCGGCTGTAATCTTGTCAGAGCTCAGCACACATGCATAGGCGTGCTCACACACACACACAGCATTACAGTCACAGCATTAATAAAGCTATTTCTCCAGCATGGTTGAAAGCAAGCAAGCAAGCAAGCTGTGTGATTATTGCCATTTTAAAAGACTCGGGAGACAATAAACAGCTATTAGGACAAATGAACTGATTAGAAGTGAGCACTAAGGTGGGTCAGATGAGAAACGTGGATGGAAGAGCCTTGGATATGCAGTCACAGGGGAAAACCTCCTGTGCTAGAAGAGCAGGGTTGGTTTGTCCGTAACTGGCATCTTATCTCTCTGTAGAGCCCGCAGTTAAAAGCCAATGCCTTTTTGGAAGCTTTTCCTTACAGATGAGATATAAAAGCAACGGCTGCCTAACCACTTATATACATTAATGATCCCACAGTGCTTTCCAAAAGAGGAAAATATTAACCCAGGCACCACAATAATATTCTGCTTACTTATAACCCCCATACAATTTAAATTAAATCTGGTGTTATGTTATTTTTGACTTCCTGACCCAAATCGGGGTGTGTGTAGCTCTGAGCTGTTAAGCAGATGATCGCTCCGGTCCGGCAGTAGATACATCTCTGTCGTGCCTTGGAAGAGATTTTTTAGCCTGCGATTCAGTGAGCCTCTCCTGGAAAATGTGTCGTATGTGAAACCATTGGCTGAACACGACACAGCATCCACAGGGCCATTTTTACTATACACACACATCCTTCGTTTCCTCTGGCTGCATCATTGCCAGAGACTGCAGATGGAGAAAGGCTCTCATATCCCTCTGTTGGTAAAAAGACGAAAATGCTCCAGAAAGGTTTTCCTCTCCTTTGCTGTCTACCCACAGCTCCCTTAGGCAATGCCCAGCTTATGTGCAATAGCGAAGTGCATTATTTCTCTGAGTGTCAGAGCCGGGAAATACACTCTCATTTCCCAACCGAACACTTGGGAGCTGAAGGGACAGACGCTCTCTTGGTTCCCGTCCTGTTTGGATTTTCCCAGGAGAGGGGGAACCATCATCCCCTGGAGTTGCACCATTGCGGAGGGGGCTCCCCTCGGACCCTGCCTGCTCCGCAAATTAGCAGAGCCAAAGCAGGTGCTGAAAACGGGCTGTGAAACAAAGCAGACAGCTCGCTGGTGGCTGCAAAAACATCACCCTGGACTCACCAGGGTGGCAAGTGGGGCTCAGTGGTCAGGGATGGTGTGGTGGCGGTATTCCTGGGGCAGCAGCTCTTGGGCAGCCAGAAGAAAAGACACTGGGAGGTAAAGTTACTGGAAAAGCAAACTATCCAATTTGCTCTCTGCACCTCTTTCTATTGTGGTGTCGTGTCCCCCCGGACAGTGTCATCGCCTTCCGTTGCTTGTAGATAATCTTGAGTGCTTGAAAACAGGGAAGTTCAGTCTGAGAAGGCCACCTGAGGATGGAGGATTTGGTGTACCCAGACTTCAGGGCAAAGGCTGGAACCAGTTCAGTTACTAGTCAAGTAAAACTTGTGCCACACTTGAACCAGCCCTCCTTGCTGTCACCAACCACCTGGCAGAGGGCTGCTTGTACAATTGCACGCAAACATGCCACGTACCAGCTCTGCACTTGCCCTTGTGATGTACCGGTGTTGTCTAGAGGGCTGAACAAAACAGAAGGTGTGCAGGAGCCACTCCGTCTATCTGCTAGGACATGAAAGAGACATGTCATGTCCTCATAAGCATTTGCAGTAGAGTCACTTCAGTGGGGAGTTCTGCTAAAAACAAATGGCATGAAATATCTTGTCATCCTTCCTTTGGAAAGCAGCATGGTCCTCCCCAGCTTGTGATCCCAAGCAGCTATAGAAGTCTGCTTGTTGTCACATGATTGTGTGAAATTAAATGGCTCCAATTTCTATGTATGAGTTTTTACAATCAACGATATGGTGAAAGATTGCTTGATAACCATGCCCGCAAATTTCTGTTTCTGACTGTCCTAACAAGCAGCCATGAGATGTTTTTAATTGCACATATTTTACAATACAATGCTGGGCTTGTACATTTTATTTCAGTATTATTAGTGCAGGTGGCTGCTATCATTTAAGAAACTTTTTTTTGTGGTATTTGCAGCCAATTATTTTTTCCATGTTATTTTTTCCTTCCTCTTTATCATGAAAGGGTAGCTCTTGGTACAATTCATGTTAACTAGATATGAGCCCAGACAAAGATCAGATTTCAGATCCCTCAAGCCCATAGATGTGAAGTTTCATAGTTGGCCCATTGTAGAGAGAAATTTGGAGTCTGTGGTCTCTCCTCTTAAAGCCCCTGGGGTTTTGTTAAGCTCCATTGCTAAAATTAACTCCAACAGGTAGTATTTTCAGTGGCCTACTCACCTCTGCTGTCACAGGCCCCTTACCCAGCCCAGACTTATTCCCATCCTAACAACAAATAGTAGGTAATGAATGGTTAAATATCAAAGATGGGGCCAGTTGGGCACCTTGTCTAAGAAACACTAATTCAAGCTGGAATGGATCAGAGAAGGGTTACTAAGATGATTCCCTGGTATGAAGCATGTCTCATGATAGAAGATGAAAATTTTCTTACTTGCCCAGCTTTGGAAAAAATGACGTTGTGGGTATATGACTGCTGTCTGAAGTACTGCAGGATGAGCTAGATAACAATGATCAAAGATGAAGAAATTAGTATAAAAGTAGCCATGAATAAATAAGAGGAAGCTTGGAATTGGAAGGCACCTAGCTCCAAAAGGAGCAAGGCTCTGTAGCAGTCTTCCAATTAGTGGTTGCAAAGAAATGCAATCAGTTTCAACATTGAGCTTTAATGCACTGGAAGGCAATGAAACACTTGATCCCCAGTATACAGGATGTGTTTTCCTGTAGGGCGTGATTTACAAAGGCCATATATAAGTAAGGAGCTGAAAAATTGGTTTGATGAGTACCCTGAGGTCCCGTGTGACCAGGACTAGAGGCAGATATCTCAGTTTGCATGCTCTCCACTGAGCTGGCACGCAGCACACATTGTGATTTATTGCCCCTTTCTTGCAGCAAGGCAGAATCCTCCTCTGAGGCCTTTCTGGTAGGGGCAACCGGTAGTACGATAGAGGGAGAAATTGTCATGCCCCTGAAACAAATGTCTCGCTGGGACTGGGCAGAATAATCATGCCGGAGAACCACAAGATTATACTGCAAAAGAAGCAGAGGAAGCCTTGTTTTCATTTCTGCTCCAGAACCAATTCAAAACATTGGAAATTTTCCACAAACATAAAGGGATAGGGAGGAATGAGTATACAGGGAGTAGAAGATTCAAACATTTTGATTAGTTCATCACATTTGTTAGAATTTTGACCTTTCTTTTTAATTTGAATGCATAATACACAGTGGTTGAAATAAAATGTCTTTTATAAAATCAAAATACTTCTGAACCCAAAAGACTTTCTAGGAATGCTCCAATCTGATATTTCACAGCGGCTGTGTAAATCATTTCTGTGAAGCTTTTACATTTGAAGAAAACAGCCTACTGCAACAGAAAAATGTTACCTCAAACACTCTCCCCCTCTCAGTGTGCTCTACCAGGAGTATGTTTCCACACGAGGTGGTCCTTCCCCCTGGGCACCAGCATGGGTGATGCTGGCTAGGTCCTGATCACACCCTGCACTTCCCAGACCATGCTGTATTGAGGAAATGCAATTATTTGGTGCCATTTCAAATTGTACTGGGGACCATGTAGAATTTCCCTGGTAAAGTAAAAAAAAATGACAGGGAAAGACGAGTTCCCCACAGTCCCTATTGCATTGACCATCCCCTGAGCATCATCATCCAGGTAAAAACTCCCCAACTATCCACGATTAACCCTATAGCTCTGATGTTCATACTAAAGCTTATAGGGAAAGCCTTCAGCAGGACTAGGAGCAGAAGGAGAAGCAGCAGGAGCTAAGCTCCACTACCTCCCATGGGAGCGGGAAGTGTGCAGACCAGCCCCCTTTTACTGATGGACCTCCTGGTAATACCCCCACAGCCCGTCTGTTGCAAGCAGCTTGCCCCTCCGTTAGCAGGCAGCAATGGCTTGAGCTCAGATTCAAAGGGTGGGTTTACCACTAACAGCCTTGGTAGTGAATTTCTTGTTAACGAGACCCCACCTGATACAGTAACCCCTATAGCTGTTGATGGGGTCAACTGGGAACATTTCTGAGGGGTTGTCCTTCCCTGTGAACTGCTGAGGTATGGGGGATTTACTCACAGGGAGAACTAAACACTGTTGGATGAGTGAAAGAAAAGGTGATTAAGTGCAGTAAGACATCCCTCTACAGACAGGCAGATCATCAGGGGAAACTCGGTGACCTCAGGGGCCATGAGAATATATCAGAAGTGTCTCCACTTGTGTAGGAGAAGACACGGACCTGGGGCAGACCTTCCACTGATGCAAAAGGAGCTCTGGCAGTTTACATCGGCCAAGGAACCCTCCTCTCTTCCCCCTCAGGTAGCAGCAGTGCTGCTCCCTGTGTGGAGCTGAATAATCGTTCTCACAGCAACTCTCTTTTCTGCCGATATTGAAGCCTGCCCTGACCCCAAGATCATGCCTGCACCAGCAGTGTAACCTCCCTCCGCTCAGCCAAAGAACGTGCACGAGTCACACATAAAAGAAGTATTTCACCCAGACAATATTTCTTGCTTAAAGTAGTCGTTCTCCCCACAGCATTGCCACTTACCCAGTATGCGAATGCTTTTCATTAAACACAAATAACATATTTTCTATCAACTCGAGCCTACGCTCTTTGTGCCATTCATCATTATGTATACCTAATATATTTTGCAAACCCCCAATTCTCCTGCTTTCTGTCTTTTGAGGCATTTCTGAAATAAAGTAAAAGTATTACACCCCTGTTTACTTTTAGACATGTTTTTTTTTCAAAGCAAATGCATTCTGTGTTTTAAGTAAGATACCACCATGTATTTATGGGAGTTTAATAAGTTCTTCCATTAATAACATAGACAAACTAATTTACCAGAACGTGTCTGTTTTAAACTTTGGGAACAAAGAGTGGGAGTATGAAAATCAATCTTTCCTTTGTACTTGAGCCACTGACCCATTAAAGCTTTGAAGATCATTTCTTTAAGAAATTGTGAGGAGTTATTTAACTACAAACAGCAGCTACCTTCCCATTCCAGCTGCGTAATCAAGCGTAATAAATTAGAGGAAAAAAAATAAAGGTTCACTCTATTTTTTTTTTATAACTGAAAATTCTTAATAGCAGTTTGACAAATCGGCCCACAGCAGAAAGAAACCGGCATTCTTCCTAAGACTGCTGTTTAGCACAAGTTAAAACACTGCTTAAAAGATATTTTTTTTCTTTAATGATGGTTGAAAAATGTTCTTAGTTGCCCAGGCTTAATTATTTAATTCAAATTAATTATAAAAGTTACCCATCACTGGATTAAGTCAGCAAACCTGAGAACTACAACATTGTTAATGGCTGCACGCATGAAAATGTACAGCGATTCCTGTTTGCTTGAAAAATGAACTCTTGATGGCATTACTTATTGTTAGTTATCATTAATAACTATTTCACAGTTTAACGCTGATAATATACTCAGTTATATAAGAATGGAAATTGAAAATAATCTTCATCTTAAACTGCTTAAGCAATCTACATGCTAAACAATTCTAATGATGTTCTAGTTATTAGAAACTCAAATGGAGAAACTCTATATGGGATGTCACTATAACCTGTCAGTAAAAGGCAGAAAAGGGACAGCCTTTTAAAAAGGTCTAACATATGGATAGTGTAAAAATGATTTCTAAAAAACATATCTGTTGATTCAATGTTGACGGGCTCTACTTATGATAAATACACAACTGTTTTCAAAGGCTTCAGATAAGCTGAAATAGCATTAGTATCTTGCTGAAAGAAAGTTGGTGAGGAACAGAGTACAGTGCTTTGTGACAGAGCATGGAAGGTTAACCCTGAAGCATTTCCCATTCCCGAGGCTGGAAGGACTACATGAAAGGGGTAAAACTCAGGGTTTTTTTTTTCCTCTGCTTTTCTGAAGTGATTTGCTAAATCTACTGGGGTTGATACCTTTTCCAAACAAGAACATCAGAAGTCCCTTCCTCTTCCCACACAAGACATGCAGGAAAGGCTGTGAGAGAAGAAGAGTTTAATAAATACTTTGCCATTTTATAATGTAGGACATACTGCAATTCACATTTTCAGAGAAGGACACATGAGGCTTTGGCACAAAACATAAGTGCTGTTTATACCTGGGAGTTCAGCCGCTGTGCCAGACACAGTCACTGCCCACACCAGTACCTGGACTGGTACCTCACTGCTTATTTGTCTGCACAAGATTAGGGGCAGTTCTAGGCAAACTTGCAGTCATTTGTTGCCTTTTTTTGCCCTCAAAGTGCCCAAACATTAAGATTCAGTTAACGTTTTGAGTAATATTTTGCACTTATATACTTCAGTCAGTTTTATTTCAATTAGAATTGCCACTTCATTTCTATTTTTGTGTATATATATAAAAATTTCAGGACATTTGTATTTGTTCATGAAACAGGTCTGTTTATTGGTCTAAGAGATTCTCAGTCCAGCTGCAACTGTTTGCAAGTCCTTAGAAGGGTATTCTTTATAGAAGTATCCAAAAAGGCATATCCTGAGCAGGTGTTAACACATCATGTGGATCAAGGTCCAAGTTCCAAGGTCCAGTTCCTCAGGGATATTTAGAGAAGTATATTTTATTGATTGAAGGATTAAGTTGCTTTGAGGATCTGAACTGAAATCCTTAGCTTCACAGACTTCAGAGAAATTATGCCATTTATTACTGCTATGGGTCAAGTTCTTGCCTCCAGGGCCAGTTTTGACCAGCTCGGTCTTCCCCTTCTAGGTTGCTTTAAAACTGCCCCAATTATGCAAACCTTTTCATTAAGGCCAACCACACCTGGAATTCTCATGAGAACAGATTCTCCCAAAGCATTTCACTGATTTCTTCTGTTGGAGCTGGCTGAACATATCTGCTTGAATCTTATTAATTATTAATTTTTTACTGCTTTTTGGCTGAACAAGCATCTTGAACTTGGTAAAAGAGTCTGGGCACATGATATTCAGACAACAGGTTGCCTATGAACTCTTCACTTTCAACTATTTGCTAATCATTATTCATGATATATACATCAGTCACCCTGGAGCATGTGTCCGTCCTGTGGGGAGTGAGCACCGTTTTCAGCAGGAACTCAGTGGAATTCAGTGGAATTCATCTTGCAAGTAAGCAAATCCCCTGCAGACTCAATAACCCCACAGAGTGTCAGCTGGGAAGAGCGTACATGAGATCTTGAGCACCAAAGGTCAGTCAGTGACCACTGCATGCACTGAAGGTAATACCAGAAGTGGGGAGAAAGATGTCACACAAGGAGCATTGCCTGACCAGTGTGCTACAGACTCTGCTTCTTGACCAAATCCCCAGATTGCCATTCAGTAATATGTTTAAGCACATGCCCGAGTCCTTCTCACAACAAAGGGCATGCCTGTGAGCTGATTTTCTTTTTAACAGACAAGTTAACAGCAGAGGAAGAAAAACCAACTTTCAATACTCCAACAAAATAATAATTCTTTTTATAGTTAGTGAAAATTAGGGATTCCCAGTGTTGCCAAAAACAAGTGTCCTGATTACCTAGTCCTTAGACACAGCTCATTTTAGTTCTTTTTATCTCAGAAATGTGGACAAATCTGTATTTTTTAATCTTTTTTTTTTCTGGTTTCTCAAAGACAAGAAAGGGGAGGGGGGAATCCCCGATGGAGAAATTTTATTTCAGTCAGATGCTGAAAATAGGGAAAGGTTCATTAAGTAAAGTTCAGAACTTCAAAATTACACCTGGAGTGTTTCTTCCCTCCGTCAGTACCAGAGATGAGAAAGTGCCAGGAACAGCATAAAATATGGTGGATAGGAGTTTCAAGAGCATCTAAGTCACTGAAGAGCTCATGCCCCCTGGGCATATAAACCTGAATCCCTAAGATGCTTCTGAATAAAGGTCCATGGTAGAAATACCTTTGTTCTCCTTGTTTCCATTATTGATAAATTAATTGCATGCTAAAAATTACATTTAGAGTTCCTTTTTTTTCAAATCAGTGTCATTTCTCTTAAAGTACCCTTCTGATTTAGCTGGGATTCAGTTCATAACATCGTTAGAACAAGACGTTTTTGTGTCAATTTTTAATGTACTACGAGGTCTGCCCTAGCAACTATGTCAACATATTCTTCACCAATAGAGATCATGAAATACAGATGGCAATAGTGTTAAAAAACAAGCTTTTAGATCCATTTTACTTTGTTGCAACACTGCTTTGCAGATACTGAATTAGAGCCCATTTAAACCATTCAAGCATATAATCAAATTTCAGTAATGAGTTATTAATTAAGCAGGGGCATCCAATTCTGTGCTAACTGCCTCATAAACAATCGACAGGAGATTTGTGAATTTTGACTTCCTGACACTATTAAACAAATCAATATTAGGTTTCAGACACAGCAATTCAGACAGTTTTCCCTGTTATTTGGCAATCGTCTGCCTGGAATACTAATGAAAGAATTAAGAGCTGTAGATTTTGCATGTGTTCCATCAAAAAGATCCTTATCTGTGGGGAATTGGGGCCTGATTTGCATGGCAGAAGACTTTGCTTTTGTAGGTACAATTTTTCTCAATATGTCACTCATTAGTATTTATAAACTACAGAGCAGTGAAGCCTTCAGCCCCTATTCATAATGAACAGTCATATCCCTGCTGGAGATACAACTGAACAAAGCCGTTTATTTATTTATTTAGTGGTCCTTTTCATTTATATCTAACCTAACCTGCAGAAAACTTGCATCTAAGGAGACCTCTGAGCAACATACATTTGATTTATTTTTTGGAACGGAATATATATGTGTGTGTATGTGTATATATATATATATATATAAGCATATATATGCAACTGGTTGATTAGCAATTAGCTGTATGAGCAATACCTTTATTTACATGCAGCAATTGAGTACCTAACAATTACTTCTGAAAATTTTCAATATCTTTCATAGATTTATTTTTCTTTCACTCTCTCTCCTCTCAAAATTAATTCAGGCCCCAGTTCAGCCAAGCTTTGGAGTTAAGCAGGGGCTTTGGTGTTTTGCTGAATTAGGGATTAGTGCTGTGAAAAGTGCTGGGTTAACAGTACTGCAGGATGAAGTCCGGAGAGCAAGTACAATAGTGATGCCTCCTCTGCCGGCCGCCCTTTGCTGTTGTAACCGAGTTGAACTTCACCTAGGGATAAGTGAGTGTTTAGTTTTCATAATCACATAGTCTTTGGCCCCTTAATGAAGAAAGCAGCAGGGGCTACCAGCACCTGTTGAGGTAGTGGCTTTTGTAAGGAGGTTTATCTGGCTGCTGAGAACTGGGCTGAGATGGCACAGGTCCAGTTCTCAGGGGGCTCAGGATATGCTTATCCCAGTGTTTTGCATGGTTTTACTGGAAATTTCTGGCTGCTCTCTCCAGAACAGGCTGAAGCAAAACTATGACCCAAAAACCTGCCCTAAAACTTCTCCTCCACTTGTATCTGTGATCAAATATTTTGCTCAAACTGTGGCTTAGAGACTCTACAGGAGGTTGTTTTCTCATGTCAGTTTGCTGTTTCCCAGGCTGTAGATACATTTTTCCTCAGTTTCAGTATCTCCATCTCAGTCCCAGCTGCAAGAAAAATGCAGGAAGGTATATTAGACTTAAAATGAAGTTCATGTTTCTACTACATACACCTCAGTTTCTAACACAAAAACAGTCTCTTGCCAACAAAAACGCTGAATCTTGTTTGGTTAGCAAAATTTGCACTGTATTTACATAAACAAGTATCCAACAATTTAAGGGATAAAAGCCTCACTAGCACAGAAATCAGTGTGAAAATAGGTCAGAGACCAAGTCTTTTAAAAACAACGTTGGCGAGGAAGGATAAAAGTACTGTAGAGTGATCAGTTCCAAAGTGGGTCAGGATTTCGTCTGCAGGAACAAGTCTCCAGCATTTTTTCTCCTGTAGAGTACTAATGTGCAAGCTCTACCTCAGGACTCCCTGTTCTGCACACAGAGGAGAAAACGTTGTGTCTGCCCCAGATAGCTCTTAGTCAGAAGTACAAGTGACAATGGATGCACATAGTCAGGAGATGTTGTCAAAGGACAATATGAGGAAATTAAGCTGCCTACTAAATGGCAGGGGGAATGTGCAACTGAATGCCTCTTAGGTCTCAGTTTTGTTTTATTTAGCTTTTCTACCAGCCTCTCTCTCCCTTTATTTCCTTCTCTTTAGGATCTTAAGACTTATAACTCATTAAAAATCTTCTTTTTAATTATCTGCCAGGAAAAAAAATTAGCATAATTAAGGACATTTAAATTTAGATTAACAACCAACCTAATACATGGCACTGCTTCCAAGAAGAGACCATCTCTTTTAAATGGCCATAGACTACCCAAAGATTTCATTTTGGGTTCTGTCTAGATTTCTGTTCAAAATTGCACTGAGAACATATTTCACTGCATTGAACATATTACTTGATCTGTTCAGCAGTGTGCTCTCATTTTCATGTTGTGTTCAGCCTCTTTTTAAAACACTTGCCTAAACACTGTTCGCCATACTGGGACCCATTTTTAACAGGATGACTTCAGCATGAAATTCAAGCAGGTCTGCAGTTTGCGAAACTGGTGGATGTAGTGTTCCCTTAAATATTAACCTTCAAATCTACAAAATAAATTCAGTTTCCAACATTGCTTTAAAAGTAGGTTCAGGCATGACAGTTTGCCTTTCTTTGGGTTTGCTTTTTTTCTTCCCCTATTACAGGCATGAGAAAGAACCTGAGCAGATAGAGTTCCAAGTTTCATCTGAGACATGGTCAGAGACCTCCACCTCTTCAGGTCCTCACTGCAGTGGTTAGTGGTGAATGACACTGAGCATCAGCACGGCTATTCGTGGTGATTCCCCATAAAACTCAAAAGGAGTAGAATCCCACCTAATGCCTGCAAGAATAGGGTCTCGCTGACCTGGTGTAAAGGGTAGGGGTCGCACCCTTAACAAAGGACACTAAATCCCAGTGCTGCTGGTAGGAGACTGGACTTCAAAGGCTCCCTGTGTCATCAGTGCTGAAATGACTGGGTTTCAGGTGTTTAACTGTAAGCAGTCTGAGTACCTCAAAATGCTATTGAACGTACAAAATAAACCTGGCATAAACAAGATAGGAAAACGTGTTTCCTTATCTCAGTTGTAAAACCAAAGAAGAATGTTCTTGGTTTGGCTTATACACACACAAAAAAAGTGATTTCCTGAACTCTGTGTGTTTCCTTCTTGCCGCTCTTTCAATGACCCCTTGGAAATTTTGAAGTCACTAGCCAGCTCAAGCTCACCTGTCAGCAGAGTAGAAGTGACATGGAAAGTATGTCCTGCTAACTAAGGGATCCAGAGGACGCAGACTTTACAGGGCGAGATGCAGACCAGCCTGAACACCAGGATTGTGCTTGGTGAAGGAATGCGCTCGTAGGGTTTCCCCCTTGCTACGTAGGAAATACCAGAAAAAATCATGGGATGAGCACCACCAGGCATTGGCTGGGGGTTCTTTTGCTGCATTTGCATCCAGTAAAATAGACCCATTCTGCTGTGACACACTTCTGATGGCAGTGTGTTAAATGCCCCAAAAATCCAGTAAATCCCTACATCCAGAGCAGGTCAGACCTTCTGTACACCTTGTGTGTGTCTGATCTGCACCCATTCAGCAACATCTGGCAATTCTAGGTATCCAGAAACCCTCAACAAACACAATTCCCCAAACAGCAGAGCCAAACTACCCTTAGCACTGTCTCAGTAAAACCCCACTCAGCTGTCAGTGCCCCACGCCAGGGAAGGCTGCAGCAGATTTACCTTCCATGGATGCTCCGCAATCCACAGGGCTGAGCTCAGCCCACAATCACAAATCTTAGAAGAAACCAGGTATCATCAGCTCTGCCCCTCACAGAGCTGCTTTGCTCGTAAGGTGAGAATATCCCCTCAGTATGGAAAAATGTGAAGCCTGAATAAATTAAAAACGGGAGCTATGTTACACGTTACTGTCATTTAATTAACATCTCATAATGTGTTGCTTAAGGAATCAAGACTCTATCAGGATGAAGCCTATAAGCATTTTCCCTGTTTAATCAAAAATGTAGATCACATCACATTTTATTTCTTTAAAAAAATTACACACTTATTGAAAAAGCTATGATTAAATTTTACATTAAGAGCCATTTCTCTGAGTTAATTCTCCTCCTAAAAAAAAAATAAATGCCAAAGAGGAACATGGAAATTAGTGCATAAAATTTGGAAATCTGCAAGTATAGATGGATGGGTTCATTTGACTTTATTAAATTTCATTCATTGTACACTGATAATGGCTTGGCAGTGTTTATCCCTATAACACCACATATGTGCATATTCTGGCATTGTAGTTTGGGCTAGCCACCTCTTGTTTACACAACCTGGCAACTCCTAATGTAAGAAACTTTTTTTAGGTTTGCTACCTCGTTCTTTTTTTTAAACTTTGATGGATTTGAACTATTTTGACTGAAATTGTGTGTGCTATGTGCCTGCTTCTAGATAATAACCTATTTATTTCAGCCACCACCATTCAGATCAGACAGAGGGTAAGGATGCTCTCATAGGGTTTGGAGCAGAGCATGAAATTTAGATAAAATGAGGGGAAGGAAGCAAAGCACCTTTTACTGTCCTTGAGAAAAGGCATGCCTGTTTGGGACAAGCTTCAAGCCTTCAAAAAGCCGCAGACACTTACTGCAGATTTTGATTTTAACAGCTACCTGTTTCACCTGTGCAAGGTGTCTTCCATCCCACCACTGAGCAGAACATCCCCTTGCCTCTTGGCTCTGAGTTGCCAAAATGTATGCTGGGACCCAGCACTGGAGACCAGACCACAGACCCAGGTTTTTTGCATGCTTCACCATTGAGTTCTTGGCCCAGGCATATTGAAATTCAAGATATAATGTTCAGAGCCGCAAAGGAAAAGAGAAAGAGGTGGGAGGTGCAGATGCAGGGACAGACAATTTGGAAAAGCTGTACAAGGATGAAAGCATAGGCATTAAAACAAAGGTGACTGAGGAAGAGACATGGATTTGAGAATTTTTGGATTTTTTTTCTCTTTTAACCTTAAGAGAAAATAAGAAAATGCATGTCGAGAAGCTGTGTTGGAATATGAAGTAAATGTACGCTTTCTAGTGTTGAGAAATGTTAGGATTAAAGTTGCCTGGGAGGTGTAATGTCAAGTGTGTAGACAGAACAATGCAATCTTTAACTGAGTGATGTTATTTTTTCCTCAGGATGCCTACTTTACCCAGAGGCTTACTTAGAGGACAAACTGGGACTGTTTACTGAAAGAACGAGGAATGTGCCTGGTTGCATGGCAAGGAACGAGGCAAGAAGAGGAGTGATGGCTTAGATTTAACACAGGTGAGGTACTGAGGAGAACAGCATGCTGTCCTTGCTGTCCTCCACAGCATCCCCACCAGATACTAGACAACCAAGCTTTAGTTGTCAAAAGTGGTCACTGTGCGTGATTATTTTCTGGGTGCCCAACGTGGGACCAAACCCAGCCTGCAAAACTCAAAGCGCACTTATTTGGAGCTGGCATAAAGAGGAGCTGTGCTTCGGGCACCAAACATGTCATGTAATTCTGGTGCCTTCTGAAAATTCAGAGCTTTTGGACTAGTCACCCAAATTAGTGGACTTTGGCACTTCAGTTCATATTTGTGAAACGCTCTCTCCTCTCACAGGTGCACTCTGCAACTAAATTCGTTAGTGTTTGTGAAGCAATTACTCACCAGAGCGAGCATGAATGCCACAGACTCGCCTCCAAGGACATTCATCAGTCACTTCTCAGAGGATAATTTTAATGGGGTACATTAAATTAGGTATGGAACCCACATTCAATAAGGAAAACATAGTACTTAATAACTACTTAATAGGTTCCCTGAATAAGGCCAGAAGCTTATGAAAAAGAATAGTGTGTGACTATGTAATTACAGGCTGTACCACCGTGGGGATGCACAAGGGGTTGAAATACACTTCTGAGCACCTGATTATAACCCTACTATCAGTCTTTCACATGTAGAAGGAGTTGGTGTGTAATCTCATGCGAGGTGGGTAATGGCCCTCCTGCTGTTGTAAAGCAGATCTTGAAGGGTCGGGACAATGCACCCATGATGCCGGGACTCGTGCTTTCCACTGCTGTCTTTTCTCCATATGGCATCAATGGCAAAATTGTGTGACACACGACTTCACCTGGGAAAGTAAGGCAAGTAGCTTTTATTACCCTGTTCACTGAAAGGAAAGGACAAGTTGGCCTGAAACACATAGTAGAAGACTAGGCTGATCATTTTCTAAGGGCTTAATTAAGTTATACTATTCTGTATATGTATGGAGTTGTGACTGATCTTATTAAATCATTACATGTAATGAAACTGCATTAAACCTTTGCCCTCTACCTGGCCAGACAGGTGCAGAACATGAATTATCTCACAATAGCTCTACGTATGTACTGTTGATTACAGATGTCTAATGTATAACAGAAGTAATAATAAGAATAAAGAAGAGGCCTCCAGTCTAAAAAAACAATCCTCGCTTTAGCTGTTTCATTGTATAAAAATAAATTAGCCAGTTGGGGCTTGATTTGAGCATCATGTAAGCTTTTCTTGAAACTCAGTCCAGGCAGAAATAACAGGCTTGAAACCTAAATTATAGGGAAACAGCAGTTCTTTTGGGTAGAAAATAATCAATCTTCCCAATGTTAACACCTCCTTTCAAGGCTCACTGGCATTCCCTCTGAACTGTTTGCATACGAGAAGATATGGTTGTAGGTAGGTATTGTGCCTGGAGCTGGAGAAACAGGCATCTTGTTTGTGAGCTCTCTCAGAAGCAGACTGTGAGGGGCCTGGTGGCTACGCTGGTTCTTGCCTGGACTCTGATGGTGGAGAGGCTCTTCCAACAAGCTGCCTGAGATTTCCCCTTGTAGCTTTTGGCAGGTCCCTCAAATCTATCTGTGCCTCTGGCCAGTGCCTATGATGTAGGAATATTGATGTTTGCCCATCCAGGGCTCATCTTGCACAGATGTGTTCATGCATGTCTGAAATGGACTCGGTCATCCCGACGTTCAAAAAAAGAGACCAAACAGGTGTTTCTGTGGCAGGTATTCTCATTTTAACTGATGCATGTAACACCATTGACATGATTGTCAATTTGTGCATACGATTAAGAAAAATTACCTTTCCATACACACAGTTGTTTTACTCCAAAAGTTGCTCTTCAGTAGGTGCCAGCTCAGTGTCTTTGGTAGGACACCTTGGAGTCCACCAACTGACTATCAAGGCAACTGCTGGCCTATGCTCTTGTCATGATTCCAACCAACACCCATGTGCGCAGTTGACCACGCAGTCCTGGAGACATCCTGCTGAGCAGGACCAGCAGGTTTCTCTGAAGGTTCAGCAGAGCTCTAGGAACTCAGCAGAATTACTGCTGGGCTGAGGCTAAACATTTCTGAGCTCCAAAGTCAGAAGCCAGAGAAATTTAAATAAAACATACAACATTAACTCACTGCAAAGGTACCAAAGTTCATAATGGATAAATATCTGGTTAAATAGATTCAGTCAAGTGAGGAAAAAATAGAGAAAATCTCCCATGAATTGCCTTAGCCTGCACAGTGCCTTTACTGTTGTGTGTTTCGTATTTGGTTTTAGGTGCCTGTAGACTGAGGTCTAGGAAGAAAAGAGAGAAGAATCCTGCATTCAGTGAGGCTAAGAGAAAAAAGTTTATAAACAATGATTCTAGCTATGTGCAATGCATGTACACATAGAAAGCTTGCAAAGATCTCATTTCATAATTACCGCGTGACATATTAGAGCCCAATGGGCACTGTTGTAATGAAAAGTTTTCAAGCCCCTCTTAAATCATTAGCTGTTATTGTATTCAGGGAAAGGAATTGGAGACAAGGTCCCAGTAACTATAATTTTATTTTAGAAGTTACTGCCTATATCAGGTGAAGGAAATTAATCAATTTGGTGATCACATCTGACAGTGATAAAGGTCATTTAATACCTTTTGAGCTTTTTATGGTTTTGATATCATATCTCATTTTCAGCATGAATGGAAAACTCAATTGATTTAAAGAAATCTGTGCTTTAATTTACAGCAGATGAAGCTTAGATCATCAGATATCCACGTTTCCAGCAATCATTAAAATTGTATAGTTGGTGGCCGCCTTTATAGACATTGGCAGACTCAGCATGTAAACACACAGAGAGTGCAGATTTCTGAGTGCTTTAGCCATTAATTTAATTCTAAACCGTGGCCTTGGCTGCTTGCATGGAGGGGGACAGTGTTCAGGTGGAGCAGAAGATAAATTTCAGATTTATGTTCTGATCTGTACATGCCCACCCACATACATCTCAGTAGAAGTAATATAGGACCAAACCCTATGGATGGAAAGAGTAACACTACACAGCTTTTGGTAAGATGTTCCATTTCAGAACTGTTCCCTGTTTCCTTATAAAAGAGCAGTTGTTGCTTTTCAGCATATAATATACAATTTAGTAGCAACTTGCGTATACCTGTGGGTACTCGTAGCCATTTTGGACAGCTGGGAACCATAATAATTTCTATTTAAATATCACAAAACATGGAATGACAAATCCAAGGCAAGTCCAAGTCAAGCTGCTACACTTTAAACAAGATCTGGACATACAGGATGACTCCAAAAAGCAACTTATCATTGTTCCAACAGCGACAAACCTTCTCCTGGGTGAATCAGAGCTCTGTTTGTCCTGATTTCTACCATTTACCTTTCAAAATGCATTTTTCATTCATTCCAATGCACAAGCCCTTCTTCTGCATGCAGCGGCCCCTGTCCCAATTTACTCCTCAAGCTTTTCTTCGTCATAACAGAGCCCATCATCCTCACATGCTGCCTCACTATACCCCTTTGCCAGTTCATTATTTACAGCTGAGGAACTAAGAAACTGCAAAGCAACTCCCTAGAAAGCCACTGGAAAGGCACTTAGCACTGCCCTGAGCTGAGACACTTCTAGAACAAACTACTGTCCCAGCTCTGAGGCATGATCTGAAGCCATCTCTGTGTCATTTCTTCCACCAAACTTTAATGTTGGTAATAATATTCTGGGTCAGCATATCACAGAACTGGGAGAACCAGAGAATCCTGGACATGAGCATTTTTGAACTGGAAGACTAGTAGTTAGTGGTGGGACAGGCATCAGCATGTCAAGAAAGTCACTAAGTCCCAACACAACTTACATAAACAGTTTAAATTACAGATGGACTACTGTAGTTTTATGTGGCTGCAAGTCCTTTCCTCTTACATTCACTTACTAATGGAAAGAACTAGTGTCCTGTGTGAAACCGCTCAATCACACCCCCCAAAAAATACAAGACTAAAATTGTCCTATGCCCTAAAGGGCATGCAAAGCCCAAGGACACCTGAAAAATGGGCATCTGAAAATGGAAAGAAGTTCTGAAGTTCTCTAAGTTCCTCGTATCTTCTATGATTGTCTTCATTTTTCTTATTATTATAAGGGAAGAAATGGATAGCTCTGTGCAGCTGATCTCTGCTTATTGTGATGATTGAGTGGGTGTCAGTACTACACAATCAAGTATCATGCAATCAAGAAGTAGCCTAGGTCATAACTGTATGTTTTGCACAGCAGCAGCCTAAGTCCAGTGCAGGATTTGTCCTAACTGCATATACATCTGCTTCAAAGCCTCACATTGGATGTATTCCTCACCTTCCAACTTTCTCTCCTTCTTGGTCATAAGACTTTCTGCGTCACATAAAATGATTAGTCATTATGGGAAGAACTGTTAAAATCTGTTTTCAGAAAATAAAATATTATCTAAGTGGAAGGATTTGTAATATGGTCTCTAGAGTAGTCACATTCTGGATTTGTATAATCCCCTTTTTAACTTTGCACCAATGCTGGGCCATAGGACCTCCTTTGTTCATAATTTTGTTTTCCTGTGTTCTGTGAATTCTGCTCATAAAACGTCTTTGAAAGCCAAGGGAGAGAGAGACATTCTAGAAGCAGTCAGATATCTCAAGAGGTTAGTCCTAAAATTTAAGCTGTTCTATATCTCCCGATAACTGATTCTTTGGTTTCAGACCTCAGTTCCAGGGTTATGCTTGTTATAATGTTATTTACATAGCAATACAAATGTGGGCAAGATTTTGCAGATGACTAAAGATAAATTCCTTAGGGAGGAGGCAGTTTAAATATAAGCAGAAAGCAATATAAATCCAACCTTTCTATAGCTAATGACAGTTTTTAAATGAATACCTCATTTGCAAAAAGGATGACAGTAAACCACACTAGCTATTGAATTTTGTTGATAGCATTCTCCTTGTCTAATAAACATATGTCTCATACCGGAGGAGTGCGCACATGTATGAAAATGTTGGGAATATTCCGGTTTACCCAGTTCTGACACAGCATTCAACTCACTAGGAATGTTATGCTTTGCATGAGAAAGGCACATCTTTTGTGGAGCTTCAGATATTGCCTTGTTTTAACAATTGCAGAAACGAATCATGATAAAGATCACACCTTATTGTGCGTGAATAACTGCACTTTTCACGCTTTCATGGGAGTCTGGGAAAGGAAGAGGATGGTCATAGCTGAACGAGAGAGGCATCTGCCCATGGGTTCTGCAGGAATTATGAACATCTGCCACACAGCTTACGTGTTCACAGCAGGACTTAGGTACAACAGAGACAGCAAAGTCCAAAATTGTCATTAGAAGGATGATTTATCCAGTGCCTGCCTAGTCCTGGAAGTACCTGAACTCTCGAGGTGCCTTGCAATTGGACTCAGCCCTCACACATGCTTTGCGTTGTAGCTGTGTGCACCCCCAGAACTGCCCCACAGCCCCTATAGCCCGGGCTGAACCCAGATACGGCTGCAAAATAGCATTGTGGCCCCTTGTATTTACAATGGCTGTGTTTGCTGCCTCCTCACACCAGCTTTTTGTACAGTAGCCTGGTGGTTAGAGAGGGCAGGAGTGGGGGAAACTCCTAGGTCCTGCTCCCGGGATTTTTGTATAAATAGTTTTCAGTAAGACCTTACCATAAACCACAGGGGCTGAGGGCAGAACCAAAGTGTCTGTCCCTCCCAGGAGATATGTTCTCAGCTCTAGTCCAGCTAATCATACTCCCGCTGCCTCATGCCGATGAAATTAATTTTGCACAACTTTCTGCACAGTTCTGCCCTGGCAGACCCAGCTCAGCCTATAGCGGGACAGGGAGAGCACTTTGGGGCTGGACGGATGTCAATTCCGACACCTGAGGAGACCATATTGAATTGCACTTATCTGTGCAGCCATCGCCTAACCTCTGTTTACTCCACTCCACAAAAAATAAAGGTCCTTTCACTAAAGTCTAAAGTCTGCTTGAGAATTGAGACCTATTAGGCTATGGTAATACAGCTGATTTTATGCCTCAAGATACAAATTTAGGAGGAGATTTTCAAAGGCAGAGGGGAGTTTTCAAAGGCAGAGGGGAGTTAGCCTCCCAGTAGCATTTAACTTTTCATAGGATATGAGGGTTAGCTTCTAACACGCCTTGAAATAGCATCCTCTTTGGTATTGTTTATTTGACTCATGCTCCTTTCAGGAAGAAAAAAACAATTCTGATCATTTAGAAAAACGTAATTCTAAATGGATTCTGAAGTTTTGCTAAGCATCAAACTTTAAGAGAAAATCATATTACTTTACAGTATTTTTCAAGACTGTATCAATTCCAGACTCCTTGCCATTTTGCCATAGCTCTGGAAAACAATTCACAAATGTTAAAACAATCTAACAGAAATAAGTGAAGTAAGGAGGAAAAGGAGTATGTTGGGCTCAGGGGGGGTTCTGACACAACTCCCATCTCCCTCTTGCTGTCGTATGTGTCTCATGATTAGCATTTGGCTGTGTGTTTGTTAGTATTTTCAGCGCAGCAGCAGAGTGAGCATTAATTGGGCTAATTATTGTGAGCTATAATTTAACTCAGTAATCAAACTCATAAACCAAACATTATTGAATTTATAAACTCAGCATGCTCAAGTGTCCTTAGTGATAATGAACTTGCTGAGTCAGATTATTCCCTTGCAATTGTTAATAATGTCAGAAATAGATTTGGACTGTCTTGCATTTAGCATTTCCCACTGCTGTATTACATGGACAAGAAAAATTCACAAAACTTGAGAACTTCACAAACTTCAATGTGCTTAATTTTTTTAATGTAAAGCAGAAACCACTTCAGTTTTTGTTTGCTTGTTTTAACTCTGCAAGACAGGGTTGTTTTAATTTTTACTCCAATGTCAGTGAAACCTTTCATTGCTTTGTGTACCTCACTCTCTTCCTCATAATCATCTTTGGGTAAGACAAAAAAGTATCTGGTATCTATAAAACTTCATTTCTAGTGATTCAGAAAATTTTGGCCTCTTTACATAGGTCAAATGTTGTGCCAACAGAAGCAGGGCTGACTTCCTAACATTGTTGTATTAACATACCTCAATTTTAGCCTGGGGGAGAGGGAAATGATGTTGTTTGGAATGAGATGGTAATTTACTTTCCATGCTTTCTCAGTCCTAAGGCATCTTTTCAGGATGAGACAGCCAGCTGTGTAAATTGAAATTGGTGAACAATTGTCCACTGGAGGCTCTAACATCTGAAAAGCAGAGTTATACACTCTTCTCTGTCCATGTAGAATATGGTGTTTTCATTTTACAGGGATAAGGGATTTACTGTAAAATTAATGGACATTTCAAACTCCAGTGGCAACACATGTTACTGCCTGCATTACTGGGAAATAACTTGCATCTGCGTAAGTTATCACTTGGAAAGAAAAGCTTCCGGTTACTGTGTGATGGCACGAGAAAATAACACTTTCTACCCATGTGCCAGGGGAAATGAGGTCACAGGTTCTCGCTGTATGCCTTGCAAGTGGATATCTCATGTACAAGTTCGGACAGGCATTAAATTGGTTATGCTTCAACTTCTGATTTTTGTTTTCATTAACATCTGTACTCTTACGTGGCCTGGAGCGTTTTGTCCTTTTTATAGCCTTCCTCAGTAAAGCTGCGGAAAGCTGATCTCAAATTCACATTAATGGCCTCGGATTTTCAGGTCATTCCTTACAGCAAAGACTCCATTCTGCTGCTTTTCTCATGGTGTGACACCTATACCCCAGTGGATATGCTTGCCTTCACAGTCTATCTTCACATCAGTGTTTTTAATTGTACTTGGCTAAGTCATGAGATCAGTCTCCGGAGTAATTTAGACCTAAGTGCTTCTTGACCAAAAGGATCAGAAAGCTACCAAACTGCAAGGCATACAGCTCTACGAATTAATGGGAATTTACCCTACACACCCAAAAAGCTGAAGCGTACATGCAGTCTTCAAGGTTTACGTGTGATCATACACTCTGATCCCTGAGCTTATTCCCTGCCTTCTTGAGCTGAGAACAGGATAAATAATAGGTCTTGTTCTTTTGCAGCAAGACAGTGTAATTTGCAGAGAGTAATCATAGTGGTTATATATATATAGCTAATGCAAAGTTTATTTTAAAAAAAAAAAGCCTACCTTCAAGCATCTTATCCTGCATGGCAAGGCAACCTGGTAGAAACCACAGTGGTGCTACCACCAATGCAGCTGTATCATTGCAAGTTGTTGGTCTAAGGACAAAAGTGTATTGAATGTAGATTAAAAATGAGGGAAAATAATTGTGAGGCCAAATATCTCAGGCTTTTCATTCATTATTAGAAATAGCACAGGTGGGGTAGTGAGTCAGCTCCTCTTTCCCTTCAGAGAAGTAGTGGTGTCTTCTTTTCTGCATGTAGCAAAGCCGAGGGGTGCTTTCCTGCAATCCAGGCTAGGAGCAACTTGCCCTGAGAAGAGAGAAATTGTGTTATGAACAAAGCTTTCCTATAAAAGGATTTCTTTTAAAGTACATTGATATCACTGAAGCAATTCAGAATTTCTGCTCCAGCTCAGGGTAAGCAAACACTGCTCTAGAAGCATGTTCACTACAACTCATTTTAACCTCAGCATAAATGTTTACTTTTTCCTCCTCTTTCTTTTTTTGTCTTTCTGGGTTTAAGAAAAGACCATGTGGTAACACTGATACCTTGTCAATCAGATGACAGGCTGCCTTTTTTCTGTTTAGACATGGTAGTAGGTCATTCTGAGGAGTAAAAGATAGGTTATGTCCCTGAAGCCTAGCAAAGCATTGGAAAATAGTACCCATACATTGGAAAATTCTTCTAAGTATCACTGAAAACTACAAATCCTAATTTTCTCAAGCCTAATCCTGGAATAGATTTTGTACACATAACCACCAAGGTCAAAGGAAGATAAAAGACCAGGAAAACACCCTAAGTCCACCACATACACCGTTGTTTATTCCTTCTTTAATAAAGGAGTTTCAAGAAGCAAAGACATATCATTATGACTTAACTGATGCTCCTATAATAACTGCTTTTGATTTAGGAGATAAAATTAAATTAGCAGATAAGCTCTTTTATTTCTGCTCAGCCACTAGCATATTCAAACAGGGTGTAACCTGTCACTTTAAAAGGCACAGTAACAAAAACAAACTGGAAGGCAGTCACTTACTAATCTATGTTTTTGTACAACTATCTGGAAACTCTGCTTTGCCATCAGTATTTAAAGCTCATAAACAAGACGTACTGTCAGTGATTCTTGAGACTGGAATTCATGGGAACTGTCTAAACAAAACGTATTCACTCCTCTTGTGTGTAACCAAATGCATAAATGTTGTTGTCTTTTTATTCTTTACAGATGGTTTGTATCTCCAGAGATTTATAGAAGAATTCATAAATTGGCATCATTGGTATGTAAGAAATGTGAAGCAGTCTCTGCTCCCATTGTTCCCTGACTGTGAACCTGCCACTGGCTGAAAGAGTTTGCTTAAAATATCAAACTCACAGTACAGCTCCAGTGTGATTATGAAGCTGACCCTCCCCTGTTTGGGGGGACTCCTCNNNCTGGTTTGGGGGACTCCTCAGGACTAAATATACAGCTTGATAAATATGAATTGTCATCTCTTTCGGTCATCTATTTCTATATCCTTTCATTCTCCTGCCCTCGCACTGCAGCCTAAGAAGACAGGAGATACTGATTAAGTAACTCAAAGGAAATGATTGTAACCAAATGCTCTGCTGAGTGCACCCTCCAAGAGCTCCAAAATCATAAGTGAGCTGGTGCACTTGTCGTCAGGAGCAGCATATTCATCCAACAGCAACCTGTCAAATTGACTTGTTAGCATGGCTGATAATAATCCCGCATTTTCACTGCTAGAGAAGAGCAGGGAACATCACATATGCTTTTGAATGTCTTACGAAGAGCATCAGAAAAAAAAAAAATCATTATTCGTACTTTCGCCAAAGATTTGTGGAAAGGCTGGGAATTGAATCCAGATTGCCTGATTGCTTATGCAGGGCCTTATGCACAAGACCAGCCCCTCTTTTGAAGCTTGACGTTCTGGTCTTTCTCTATTTGACAGTCCTTTCCCTTGTTCTCATTTGTCTTTCGGATGCGCTGTGTTGCTCATGTGAAGATTGCTAAAATCACAGCACACAAGACTTTGCCAGATACGATTTTTTAAAACCTTTGTTACATATATGTCATATCACACAAGTACGATGTAAATACATACTCTACTTTAGGGGTAGATTAATATGAGACTGCCCATAGGAAACTCACTTGTGGAAGAAGAGTAGCCCATGCAGAATGTATCCAAGCAAGACCAAAAGAAAGCTAGTTCTGAGAAATTCCCAAGACATGTATTATATACCACTGTGGTATCATAGTGCTTCCCCTGCAGAATTAGTAGCTACATCTTTCGTACATTTCCTCCTCCTTGAACAAATACAGCAGCAATGTGGAGGAAGGGAGGTAAACTCAGTCTTTTTGGGGAAGAATTATAGGGAGATTCAGTACTGTGCCAAACATTTCCAATAAAAATATCTTCTGAAAAAAGAAAGTCCTGAAATATTTTCCAAATATGTTTAAAATTTTGATTTACCTGATTTTTTTTTAATTTGCCCCATAAATTTGACTTCTTAGAAAGCACTGTCCCCAGGTCTCAGGTGCTTTGTGATTTGTTTTGTCTCCAAAGGGATACATTTGTCAAAATGATTCCTGGATGTGTATTCACCTTACACTCTACATGACTGTGGGATGATTTGCTAAGACCTTAAGAGATTAGGACCACAGTCTAAAACTGGAATCCTCTGGACAGTGAACTTGTACTTGTGAAGGCATATAGGGATCATAGCCTGGAGCAGGATAAATACCCATTTCATGCACAAAGACCATAATCCAGCCTGGATGCAACAAATACCTGGATTTCTGTGGCCAGGTAGATGGGACATCATTTTCTCATACTCTAATGGTGAAACAACACTTGTCTTGGGAAGTGAAGATACCTGGCCATCCAAGTTTAGAGAGAAGTCAAGGCAGGTCCAAAGATTTCACTCTACTTGGATCTTACACATGTACAAAAGGAGGCAGAAACAGCCCTTCATTTTCCCCATTGTGTTCGGCACTACTGGGGCTTAAAGACCTGTTTTTTCTGAATTCACTGATTCCCCATAGACACTTCAATATTTTAGTTATGGCTACACTTGCAACAGTCAAGGATCCACTTTAATTGAGCATCTCCAAGAATTAAGAGGAATCTGAGCAGCTGTGACCAGGAAAGAGCCAAATCCTGGTTTCATCCATGAGATTCCAGGGAGCAGGGATGTAGCTTGATTTATGGGGAGGCGCAAACTCTCCACAGGAGAATGCAGAAGGAAGAGCCTCAGGGGGGATCTTTGATGAGACAAAACAATCTAGACATAAATAAAGACTTCAACGGATTTGTCCCTTCATTATTTTGGAGCCTGATCCAAAGCCCCGTTAAGTCAATAGAAGAACTCCAGCTGGGGTTTAGGTGGAGAGCTGAGGGTGCAATTTACACACAGCTCCTGTCACTCGGGAACATTTCTGTATTGTAGGGAAATATGCTTGTTAAAGTACTGAGCTGACACTGAGAAGCATTCAGCTATTACAGGATATTCTTTCATTGAGTTATTTGTTGCTGTCCAATAAAATAAAATATAGGAAGCCCTTTAGTGTTTCATCAAATTCTTGCTCATTTCAAAGAGTACCAATATTTCTGTGTCTGGCTCACATATTAAAAAGTTTGCCTGTATATTAAGTTTCATTTTTTTTGTCATAGGCTTAACTTCAGATCTTTCCATGACTTTTACTAGGGGCTATTTTTGAAGGATTCAAGTCTGTTTTGCCAGTATAACCTTCAATTTCTAATGAGTGTTATTTCAAAAGAGACTTTTCCATTGGTAGGTAACAGAAAATAAAGATACCTTGAAATTTAATAAGTGTTATTTACTCTGTATCTACTAATAAATCCCATCATACATCCTGCTTTCTAAAATGCTAGAGGTTATGATCTCTTCCTATTTGGCATCCAGAAATTAAAGAAATATTTAATTATTTCACTTGGGGGAATCTTAGACTTTTCTTTTTCTACCTCTTGATTTTTCATTTGCACAGCCCTGGTATCATTGTTACTACAACCAATTTTAAGAAAGTTTTTAAAAAGATACCATACTTTTTCTTCCTTTTCAGTCAAACATTCTCCTTCCGATATGATGGTGATATAATCATATTTAAATCACAATATACAGATGTTTCATTCAGTCTTCACTTCCATTTCTTCAAGGCCCAGTACAAACCCAATTAGAGTTATTGCAAAAGCTTTCCTTGGACATTAGTAGATTTTAGATAAGGAATAAAGCATGCCATAAATTCACATACATATGCATTGTGGGTGTATGTGTGTCTGTATAAACCACTTATAAACAATATTAGGTTTACATATAATGTATGTTCCTTTTCACAACATATGTATGTATGTATACATATATGCTGCAATAGCCCATTCACACCAATAGGCTTTTTTAAGTCAGTAGCAGATATAAATCTGTATCTGTAGTTCCAGTGACCCAAATACATTGCTATCATCCATATTGGGGTGTTTTGTTGAATTATATTCTTACAGACCTTTTGGGTTGTATTTTTTGCATTCAAATAGGTTATAATATTGTCCTGCAATACCTGGGAGACAATTGAAATGAAATGAGCCCATGGAGTTCTGTGGTATGAAGTATTTCTCCCCTTGAACTGCAGGGATCCTTTTAGTGCTGTTTTACTGTTAATAAATACATAAGAAGCTTTGTCAGTTTAACGATTTTTTTTTATGTTAAATCATGCAAATTGTTTATCTTTGGGGAGGTTCTGAAAATGTGTTTGAAGAACTAATTAAAAGGCTGTTACAAACAATAATAACCAGTATTTGCCAAATTATTTTCCATTCATGAATGCAACTTGAACCATTTTTATTTGCTTAAAAATAGAAAAAATATGTTTCAGCCCAAAGTTTCTTCTTCCCCCTTACATCACTATTTAGATATTAAATATATTATGCACATAAAAATGTAAAAATCAACACACTGAGCCTTTCTCTTTTAATCATTTTAAATTTTTCTATTAATACTTTAATTTTCCTCACTCTCTGTGTGTGTATATGCATATGAGTGCATGCATGTGCCTCTGATCTGGCTTATACACTGTACTAAATTGTTCAGTAAATACACTGCAGCAGGATAAGGTCTAACTGGAAGAAAATTGTTGTGAGTTACAGGAAATTAAAAAATTCCTGCAATACCAACCCACTACTCAAAGTCAATCTGTGGTATCCCACAATCCACTCTGCTCTGAAGTCAAGCCAGAATGATTTTTGAAGAGTAATTTCAAGCCTTATAAAGGGTCACATCATGTATTAAAGCCATATTTGCTTCTGTGTTTTGTAAATTTTGAACTCATTACTAAACCTTTGTCTCTTATACTGTATGTCTGGCTCTGAACTCTCCTTCATCAATCTGATCCTTAAAAATCCAACAAAAAACATGCAACACATTTTGCACATGAAAAAGTGGTAAAACATAAATAGTTACAATCTCAAGGTGCCAGCATTTAAGGAA